>JAADYK010000901.1:0-13016 GCA_023338225.1 Halophytophthora batemanensis | reverse complement strand
CGAGTCGTACGAGAGCTGCGCGACGGCGCTCTCAGCCGCCGCCGCGTCTCTGCAGGAGCTCAGCACGAACTTGGACACCATGAAGGAGGTGGCGCAACAGCTGAACGCCTTCACCGGTGGCTGGCTGGCCGTTTGGAAGCGGCCGTCGGCGTAAGGCGCACGCGCTTGTCGTCGTGTTTTACAAGCAGGACGCAAGAGCGACGCAAGGTTGGTGGAGGACGCGGCGTAGTATTTAAGACCTGAAGCACGCTCTGCGTTGCTGTGCAATAGAGGCTGGCAGTGCTTTGTGTGTTGCTGATGCCGTTTGCCTCGATTCCATAGAAACCCGTGGTGGCGACGACTCTTCGCATTGGGGGGTTCTGTGCGGAGTAGTGATGGCACGGAGGCAAAAAGCAGCAGTGGCAGCACCAGCAGCTGCTGCAGATCCAGCGGAAGCGGGGCAGACCCGAAGACGGCCGTGGAACCGATCGACCAGGCTGCGGCCGGACGAGTCTGCGACGAAAGCGCCGGCAAGAAGGGATTCGCCCGGGGCTTTGCCGCGAAGAGCCAGGAGCGCTCAATCTAAGCCTACGAGGCGATCACCTCCCGCAGATAAGGTGGAGTGCCCTCCGCAAGCTTTCTTTGCGTGGAATAGCTGCAGTCATCCTCATGCCCGCATGTCTGTGAAACCTTTAGCACGTTCAAGATGACGATGCACAGCCAAACGACGACGACGAACAGCAAACGTTGACGCGTGAGCTGCTGGAGCGTGCGGTGTCCACAGCGTTTGGCGGACTGCTGCAGGACTCGGCCCTGGACGCTGCAGCCTTCCCGGACGTCTGCGCGTCGTCGTCGAGCGGCCACTCCAGCATGCGCGACCAGGAGAACGTACGAAAGAGACCCATGCACTAATCACCGGCCTCTTTGTCCTTTAACTCCACACTGTGGTCTCCTGCGTGCTGACGATGCAGCAGACACCGCCAGCAGAACGGAGGACTATAAGACTCGAGACCAAGCTTCAGACCTCTCTACAGGCGAGCGAGGCGCTCTCAGCCAGCCACCGAGAGCGTCGTCGCCAGCACGCCGAGGTTTCGCTCCGAGCCACGGCAGATGCCCGCGCCACAAAAGAGTTCCATCGACGCATGAAGCTCGCATCTTTTGAGCACCGCGAGCGCAAACTGGCAGTGCAGGCACTCCAGGCGCGTGTGCAGCGGGAGATCCAGTTCCTGACGGCCACCGCCGCCGATCTGGACAAGCGGGTGCGTCTGCTTTCACTGCCTGGCCCAGAGATGAAAGGAGGATGCGAGTGGCATGTGTTACTACTTCTAACCCAGTGCATTGGATAGGAATTCCTACTGGACGATGCGTTCGAGAGCTTCGAGCACGCGCTGCGTCTGGAGCTGGGCCTGGACGCTAGCCAGCCACAGTCCTGAAGCCCCACAGTCGTGCTAACCCCTCAGAAGGTGTTGACTCGCAGCCATCGAATGCCACGCAGACCGTTGCCAGCCGCGATGTTGTTTTCCAGTCCGTTGATAATGTAGCCCGCCGCTGCTGCAAGACACACACACGCAAAGCACTGAGCTCCGAGCCAAAGCACAAGAAACGAGAGCTGCACACGACAAGGAGCGCGTGGCTTACCGACGTTGGTCTCTCCGCGGTGGTGCAGCACGACGGTGGGCTCCTTGTTGGGGTCGTAATCCGGTGCTTGCATGAGCATTGAGTCCTTGCGCAGCATCTCTCGCTGCTGCGGCGTGAGCTCCTCGCGCACAGATGGCGCTGAGCGTATCCGACTCGGGTCCAGATGCCGCAGTTCGTCTGCAGACACGTCTGCCTCGCGGTTCAGATCCTCGTCGTACTCCACCTCAAAGGCGTCAGCGTCCGGGTCGGCGGCTGTGACAGTGCCTGGGAACCACAGGCCGTCCAGCTCTCGCTCCACTCGAGCACCCACGCAGAAGCTGCGGGAGGACTTGAGCTCGTCCTCCTGCTCGTCGTCGCCCTGTTTGGCCTCGGCACGGTGCGCTGCCGTCTTGTCCTCACTGTCGTCGTCTCCATTCTCACTCTTGCGGTTCTCCGCGTTACCGCTGTAGCTGGCTTTGGCTTCATGGCCGCTCGCCTTTGCGTCGTGCGCGCTTGGCCCTGCCGGCTTCATGGTCGTGTCTGAGGCCTGAGACTGCCCGTTTCACTCATGCGCACACTGCGCCTGCCTGGACGTCGAGGAACTACTAGAGCACAGGGGTCGTCGCTTTATATACCAGTGGCTGAGCCGTTGGCGGCAAGTTGTAGATGGTGCTCCTGCAGACACTTCCCCAAATAGGCCGAGTGCGCGAAGAAACACTAGACGCAGCGGCAAGTAAGTGCTACCTATCGATCTATTGTTCACTATTAGCTGGGGTCTAACGAGCCCGGACAAACCAACTTCGCTACACCTGGCGATAGGCTGTCTGGGGCTCCTTGTCGTTGAGCTTGGGGGTGCTTGGCTCGACGTGCTCACTCTCACTCGACTCTTCAGCAATGGTCGAGTCGTCGGTAGCGTGAAATGTCTCGGCCGAAGACTTTGGCGCGTAAAAGTCGTCTGTGAGCGGCAGTTTGATCCGCGCCATGAGCTGCGCGAACTTGTCCACCAGGAAGTGCATGGCCTTGGAGCGGAAGAAGAAGAAGAAGAAAACGGCCAGCACCACACCGTCTGCGGCGCCCACGCTAACTTGTAGAGCCGTGTGGTCGCCCAGGTAGTAGCGGCTGTAGGGCACGGGCGCGAACACGAGCACGGCGGCCGCCACCACAAGCGCTCGACGTCCCAGCGACCACTGGCGCCTCCGCACACCGACGCCCACGAGCGCCTCCAGCACGATCCAGAGCCCCAGTGCGATGGCGTTGGTCGCGTGACCCGATGGGAGGCCGTTGCTAGTAAGACAGGAGCCAGCCGGCCGCGGACACTCGTCGCAGTCACCCAGCACGCGCACCAGGATGACCGTGTTGAGCACAGTGCAGACAATTGGCACCACAATAGCCAGCACGCGCGTGTAGCAGCGCGAGCGCCAGAGCGCCTCCACGATGATGGTGATCAGCGCCAGGTACGGCATCATGCTGTAGATCGTGAAGACGACCTCCCAGAAGCCCACGCTCTGCAGCGGCATGCTCAGCGAGAAGAACTTGTGCATGATGATCTCCTCCGAGCACGGCCCGCGAGCGCAGCGCTTCGAGTCCTCGCCCCACATCTCGCAGCACTGCTCGAACGTCGTGCAGCGCACATACTCGTCGCTGCTATCGTCGCTGCTATCGTCGCTACCAGTCGCGCCGACGGTCGAGAGCAGTGAGGCCGTCGCCAGAGCGACCAAGAGGGCGACGGCCCAGGAGCAAGCCTGGGGTGGCTGAAGTAGCGCCATATCTGGATGAGGGCGGAGCCGACGCGCGCCCAACAAGGAAACTTCGGAAATGGGACTGGGTGGCTTCCGCTGGCTTCTGGATCGACTCGGCGTGATGCACGTCGTTTGGCGGGACGATTACGCACGGCTTTGGGTGAGTGCAGGGCCCGTCCTGATTGGCTGCGACAGAATTCCGATTTTTGTTGCTTGACAGAGGATAGCGCTACAACCTGGAGGCTGTGATCTGGCCAGTGGAACCTCCTTCACAGCATGGCCGATTCGTCGTGGGAGGGGTGTCATTTCACCTCAAACCGAAAGAGCAGTAGATGGAGGCAGTCTCCTTTGCCAAGATCCCAAACCAACCAGCCCCGGTAAAAGGCGTTGACCTCGTGCATCCGAGAGGGAAGAGTCAAGCTTGGACCTGGGTGGGAGTCCGCGCGCGAGCCACGCGGGCCGTAAGCCGCACGCATCGATTCGAGCCGATTCCTGGCGGTTGACTCACCTCTTCTCTCTCTCCTGTAATATTTGAAGGCACGGCTTGGGACCAGATTGTAGCATTATCCCCTCTTGTTGATTACCGTTGCGCACGTGTCACAGATTGTGCCTTACGCGAAGAGTTGGCTGGGCGATTGCAGCATGGCGTCATCACAGCAAGCGGCCGAGTTCGTGGTGGATTTCTCGCTCGCTTCGCCGACACCTTCTCGCTGGCCTGCCAGGATGGAGACCCAATGGAGTCACTCCGTGGTGCACGTCTCTGCTGGCGGCCTGCACCGCTCGACTCTCGGGCTCTCCGCTGCCGAGATCCTATCTCTCGGGCTCTGGTCTCGGATTTGGGTGCGCACAGTTTTGGCGCTGCAAACGGATCGCACGAAAATATCTAGCATCCAGTTTGAGCTCGCTGTTGACGCATTCATTCCTTGCACTGGATTGAGGACTGATTACGCCCAGCAACTGGAAAAGCGATTACTCCAGCCTACTGCAACGCCGATTGGGAGCGACGCTTATCGCAGTTTTTCCCAGACCTCCACCTCAAGGCCCCGCATGACATGACACAGCCACTTCGTCATGGCACTTCTCAAGCTTTGGCGCCCACAGCGCCTCCATCGCCGCCACTCCCCCTACTGCAGGAGACCGCACCGCTGCAAGTGCAAGGGTGCGTAGTTGTGCATCTCTGAATCCGCAGTGCCGTCTCCGCCCGTGCACGGCCAGCGCTGCGGGTTCAAGCGTCAATCGTACGCCTCCGAAAGGCGAGAGCCGAGTCCAAGTGCGGCAAGGGGCCTGGTCTCCCCGGCTCAGCCGCTCGTGTTGATGGCTTTGGCTTGTGTAGCACCACGCCCGCGGTGGTTGGCACCGCGCCGCTGGAAGACGCAACCGACTTGGCTGACGACCACGTCGGGAGACTTCGGGGCGTCGTTGGGATCAGCCGCGGTCATGGCGGCGGTGGTTGGCTTCAGCTTGGATACATTTCGGGTACGGCGGTGCACAGACGAGCTCCAGGTCGAAATCTCTGCTCGTTGGCGAACTGCCTTGCTTCGTGACGCCGGCGATCCCGCGCTTCCGTACCGCATTTCGCAGTGGCAGCACACCCAGAGGTGGGTGCTTGCGGGCTGGTCGAATGCCTAGACTTCTACGCTAGCGTGCAAAAGCGCACACCAGGTTCCAGATCGCCTAGGCCGACTGAAGATTGAGCCAAAGTGGTGGGGACCAAGCAGATGCAGCGGAGGCACCGCCCGCCCGCCCTTTTGCGAACGAGGCTGCGAGCCCGCAACATGTCGGTGTTGTGGTTGAGCTGAAGATGCGCTGCGCTGCGGTCCGACTTGGCGGTACTTGACTGCGTCTCAAGAAACCCAGGTCACTGGATCGCTTTAAAGTGGACAGCAAACCGGAGACAAAGCGTGTCTCTGCTGGGGAAGGTGCCGCCATCTTTGCGTGGTTTCTGCCAGCGCGACGTAGGATACGAGGTGAGGGCCGTTCATCTTTGTATGTCTACGAATGAGCTCCAATGCGGAGTGAATTCTATTAGGAGCATACACGTCACCGTCTGCGCCAAGTGCACTCCTACTGCTTATCAACAAGTCGGGTCGCCGTGCGTACCGGGAGACGTTGTGCTGTCTTGCTGGCCAGTGGTCATGAGCGGGGCCTGCAGCGTCGGCGCTGTCGAGTCTGCCTGGTAAAAGTCGTTTGTCATGCCCAAGAAGCGGAAGCGGCCCTGCTCCAACTTCTCCGTGGCACCCGGAAGGCGCTTGGCGACCACATAGCGCAACACGAAGAAGTACACGAGTCCAAGCATGACGCCGTCGACGCTGCCGATGCCCACCTGCAGAGCCGTGTGGTCGCCGAGGTACATACGGCTGTAGGGCACTGGAACGAAGAGAAGGATGAAGCCGAGGCTTGCGCTCGCTTTCGTGGCTAGCGCCCAGTTCCGCCCAACGCCTAGCATCGTCTCCAGGATCAGCCACAGGCAGAGGCCGATGGCGTTGGTGGCGTGACCCGACGGCATGCCGTTGCTGGATACACAGCAACCGCAGGGCCGCGAGCACTCGCTGCAGTCGCCGAGACTCTGCACTAGGATGGCGGCGTTGATGATGGCCACGATGGGGATGAAGAGGAAGGCGAAGACGCGCGTCCAGCTTCGGCGGTGGAAGAGCAGCTCCAGCGCGATGGCAATCGGCACGAGATACGGCACCATGCCGTAAAAGGAGAACACGACGTCCCAGAAGCCCACGTCCTGTGTGGGCATACTGATGCTGAAGAAGGTGCGCGGCACCACGTTCATGCTGCACGGACCGCGCAGACAGCGCTCCGAGTCGGCGCCGCACAGCGAGCAGCACTCTTCGGGCGTCGAGCATGGCGCCGACGATGCGGCCGCACACGTGCACGCCGACGCGACGAGTAGCGCCAGCGTCGGCAGGAGGGCGGGGCGTTCGCGTCGAGTCATGCAGTCTGGGCTGGAGGACGAAGCTCTGGCTTGCGGGCAGTGTATCCCGATGTGCCATTGACGTCGGCAAGCGGCATGCATGGCATGGACATGTGCGCGCTCGGCATTTCGCATTGACGAGGCTGTTGGAGGCTCCATATTGGTCAAAATGGTTCCGAAACGTGCTTGATTGGCTAGATTCGGGCAGTGATTACGCTCGCCGACTCGACTCTGGCTTGGCGCGGGTAAGCGCAAGTAAACCGGGTGGCGTTCTGAGGCGCCAAACGCATGCAGGGTGTGCCGTGAAGGCAGCCAGCGCCAGTCTTCTGCTCGCTGCAAGGCCAACGACATGGTGGGCGCCGAGAAGCGGGGAGGCTGAGCCAAGTTGTGTTGAAGGGGCACGACGGCCACAGCGAAGCCAAGCTGATCTCCACGTGCACACTGGAATCCTGCTGCACCAGCATGCAGGCGCAATACTTGGTTTCACTAGCGCATACTTCAGTCCGCATTCCTGGCCTCCCTAGCGTTCGGTGGAAGTAGCCTTCCGCGTACACCGTCGCCGCACAGCTCGTCTTCAGCGCGCTTAAAAGTCTAAAGCGCGCTCCAAAGTCCTACCCCGCTTCGCTGCGGCTCTGGACGGCCCAAATCTGCCTGCTGAGCCCCGCCCGCTATCAACGAGCCACCGCCGCAAGAGCAACATGTCGTCGGGCTTCGGATTCAAGGGCCGTGAGGGCCGCTGCTACCAGTTCTGGAAGGACGTGGAGCAGTGCAGCGTACGTGCTGCGAGCTGCTGCTTCTACGCGCGCGCGTCCCTGAGTGCTCGTCGAGGCCGTGCTCGTGACTGATGAGGCTTCTTGTTGCGTGTTCCGTGCGATTGCGGTGGAGCAGAAGGAAACCGAGTTCTCGGGCCAGTGCACCAAGCAGGTGGAGGACTACCTCGAGTGCCTGCACCACCGAAAGGAGGTACGGCCTTCGCTACGACGCCCGTTACGTGCGCCGGTGGCTGTAGCAGTGGCAATTGCTATTGCTGCGTCCGTCGCGGTACACGATCGCTGCCGCTGGAGCTCGAGCAAGGTGACTAACGAGGCGTGCATCTGGCTTTGTGTTGCTTGCTCCTGCGTGCGTCTTGCCAGCTTACCCGCATGAACGCCGTGGCGGTCCAGAAGGAGAAAAACGATGCGGCAGCCCGTCATGGCGGGAACGCAGGCGACAGCTCGGGACATTAATTTAGCTGGCAGCCTCCCCCGCATCGTCCACGTGCGCGCGGAGGCCCGCAGCCTGCCCCATCCGTGCGAGGCCGGCCGCTGCTGTCTTGTCTCCCCCGACAGCTCCGCGCCCAGACCAAGCGAGAAAAAACATGAGCCCAAACGCGAGGGCGTGAATAAACGATGCCGTATCCAAGCCCTCCCCCAGTGCTGGTCGCGCCGTCCAGCCTCCCAGCTGCGCGCCGCGGCTAGCGCTCTCCAACTCTCGCGTCTCTCGCTATCTGTGCCGTTTGCAGGTCCCAGCTCACAGGCTCAGCAGCAGGCAGCAGGCAGCAGGCAGCAGGCAGCAGGCAGCAGGCAGCGAGCGGCAGGCAGCCAAGCGACCCTTTTCCTTCGCCTCATTCTGGTGGTGGCCCAGCCAAGAAGGCGACCCGCTCCAGGAATCTCGGATCGCGCAACCTTCGCGCAACACGCCTCTTGAAACGGCCGGCCCTGGCTGACTGGTCGCCTCGATTTATTCCAAAGGCGGCACGAGATACCAAAGTGCCGTCCTGGGCCTAGAAGACATACCCTTTGTCTTTCCAGCCCATGTGTGCGAGCAAACCCACGCGCTATGAACAGCCGCGGAGTAGACATCTCCATGCGAGTGAGCAAGTGCTCGTTCTTCAGCTAGATGGTGCGCGCAGCGTTCACGTCGCGGTCGAGCGTCAGGCTGCAGTGCGAGCACGGGGAGACCTTCTCGCTGGTGATGCTGCGGTTGAGCCTCCCGCAGCACGAGCACGTCTTCGTGGTGTGGTGCTCTTCCCACTGGAACCATGCCTTGTCCTTGATCCGTCTGGAGCGAGCGGAGGGCTCTTGGGCGGCTGCGGCTGCGGCTGGGATCCATGGCATAATGGCATAGTGCATCCGAAATGGGATGGTCCTAGTTTCTCATGTATCACGAGTTGCTGACAGGCTAGAACTATGAGTGGCCAATCCTGGCGTTGATGCACGCATATGTAATAGATTATACGGCATCTCGTGGGGACTCAGTGGTAGATTGGTAACAGCCAGGCGTTTTGGGGCCTGGCAGGCGAAAAAGAGAGACGCACGCCACCAGCTGCGCGTCGCTCTAGACTTTTGTCTGCGCGCCTGTGCGCCTGTGCGCCTGCTCGTCGCGGATCTCACGCCGTGCTGCAGGCTGCGCTGTGCGCGCGGCCCACTTTGCCATTGACTGCGTCTCCGTCGCGCTCTGGCGCCTTCCAGCCGTGTCTGCGTCCCCGCAATCTTGAGGAGACGTCCAAGATCGTCTGGGCTAGAGCACTCCACGCATCGGCACCTGGTAGACATGGAGCGCTTCGAGGAGCTCAAGTGCATTGGGCGCGGTAGCTACGGCTCGGCGCATCTGGTGCGTGAACGCGCGGGTCAGCAGCAGCGCTTCGTGGTCAAGAAGATCCCCATGGAGCTGCTCACGACCAAGGAGAAGGACCAGTCCTTCCGCGAGGTGGAGCTGTTGGCCAAACTGCGCCATCCGAACGTGGTGGGCTACAAGGAGAGCTTTGTGGTGGACAATGTCATCCATATTGTCATGGCCTACTGCGACGGTGGCGACCTGGCCGGCCGCATCCGCGACCAGCAGCACGCTCGGGAGAAGCTCGTAGGCACAGAGGCACACACGCAGATGCAGGACCCCAGAGGCTACTTTCCCATCGCGCAGGTGCTGGACTGGTTCGTGCAGATGGCCATGGCCATCAAATACCTGCACGCTCAGCGAGTGCTGCACCGCGACCTCAAGACCAGCAAC
The DNA here is from genome assembly GCA_023338225.1 of Halophytophthora batemanensis. Taxonomy (NCBI): domain Eukaryota; phylum Oomycota; class Peronosporomycetes; order Peronosporales; family Peronosporaceae; genus Halophytophthora; species Halophytophthora batemanensis. The sequence goes on along the minus strand of JAADYK010000901.1, from coordinate 3,770 downwards.
ATCTTCCTTACGACCGAGAACGTGGTCAAACTGGGCGACTTTGGCATCGCCAAGACGCTCGACTCGACTCTGGACCAGGCCAAAACCATGGTGGGCACGCCCTACTACATGAGTCCGGAGGTGTGTGAGAGCAAGCCGTATTCCTACGCGAGCGACGTCTGGTCGCTCGGCTGCGTGCTGTACGAGATGCTGGCGCTGCGTCACGCCTTCGACGCACCCAACATCCTCACTCTCATCCTCAAGATCGTCAAGCAGGACTGTGCGCCTGTGCCGCCGCACTATGACAAGGAGGTCTCGGAACTTGTACACTCTCTACTGGACAAGGATCCAGCGCGACGCCCCAGTATGGAAGACATCTTCGCCATGCCTTATATCCGCAACCACATGCAGGGCCTCATGGCTTCAGGCGGGTCGCTCAAGATGAATTCTGTGGCTCGACGGCCTTCTGGAGGCGCCAGCACAGCTGGCAGACGTCGCGTGCACCCCAGGAGCGCTGCAGCGCGACGTGGCTCCGTCGACAGACGCAGATTCCGACTGGCGGGCCCGTCGGGATCTTCGTCCACAGCTTCCGTGGCGCCGATGCAGTGGATGCCACTATCGTCCCACAGTGACGATGGTGACGACGAAGACATCCAAAACGAGCTTGCGCTTCTTAACGGCAGCACCTCGGAGGAATCGCAGTTGTATTTCCGGCTTCCTGAGCGCAGCACCACACCCGAGCCACTAGTGGGCTCTCCTAATGGGAAACCATCGGCAGATCAGGACGGACGAGAGTTGAGCAACGCAGAAGAAGTGGAGGAGGACGCCTCACTGCCACCACTGCCTCGAATCGCCTCGGCTCGCTGTCGAAGCGCCATGGTGTGGGCACATCGGAAACGGGAGCACACGGTCGTGGACGAAATGGATGACGTCGAGTCACTGCGCTTCCAAGCCGAGGCCGAAGAGCTCATGGACCCCAACTTCCAGAACGAGTACAGCGAGGAGTGTATGGACAGTGTGCAGTTCTACTACAGCTCGGAGAAGGCCAAGACGGATGGCGGTAGTGAGCGTTCGCGCACTCAGGCGGCGCGGCAGCCTGACTCTGGGAGGTCGCATGCCACTCGACGCTATGAACGAGCTCACACGGCGCCTGAGGGACCGACAACGCAGTGGCAAAGCAACACGGCGCCGTTAAAGTCGTCGCCTTCAGCTCGCGAGTCTGTTGACGCTCTGGAAGTGTCGTCGCTGTCGTTGGATGCGGACGGCTCGGAGGCCCCCGCGGCGCTCAATGAGAGCGACATGCTGCGTGAACTAGAGGCAGAGGCAGACAGTGACTACAGCCACGCATCCGTGGACACGTCGCAAAGCGAGTCTGAGGCTGAGGAGAATTTCTACAGCGACAACTCGTCTGACTTCTTTGACCAGAGCGGCACGCAGTACAGCGATGACTTTGACGACTCGGATGCCGAAATCATCGAGTACGCGGACGACGAGTTCGTGAGCGAGGTGGAAGACGATGCCGACAGGAGACGGCGAGACCCAGCCACGGAAGAGGGAAGCGTGCCACAGCTGGCCAAAGCACAGCGAACACCGTCGCCTGTGCTACGTGGCGCGACGGGAAGAGAAGCTGCAAGTGGAGCACAGAAGCTGGCGGCTCCCACAGAAGTGCAGTGGGTCATGCGCAATGTGGCTCAAAGTCTCATGCTGAGTCGAGACGAGTTCCACATGCACCAAGCTGCTTGATAGTGCGTGGCTCTGAGGGATACCAGGTGACATATCACTGCTGCGCTGCTGCTTTCTGTCTTTGGGTTAGTATGTAAACTTGTAAACGCTCCACTGTACCATTGGAGCCACTGCTCACTCGACCCGCGTTTCTCCAGCCATAGAGCAGCTTCCGAGCTGCGAGTTGCGAGGTGCAGCCACCTTAGACATCTGTGGGAGCCACGCTCTCGTTGGGAGACGCACGAAAGGCCGTGAGTCCTCCCTCTCCGCCTTGGAGCTCTACCGTCTGGCCCTTGGGCAGGAAGTAGACACGGCCCTTAGCCAACTCCCGGCCTTCCGACGTGCCCGAAGGCCCCACCGTAGAGCCACTGCCCGACACGATGAGCATGATGGAGGCGTCGGCACGTGCAGGCAGCGCATAACGCTGGCAAGGCTTGAGCTCCACGGCTTCCACCTCGAACTCGGGCACTGGCGGACTGTAGATACGCGCGACGCCTTCCACGCCCAGTGCGTCGCCCTTAAGCACACGCGGCTTGGCAGCGCGATACGTGAGCATGGCGTACAGCGTGTCCTTGTCCATGAACTTGGGCGTGAGGCCCGCACGCACCACATTGTCAGAGCAAGCCATGCATTCCATGCAATCGCCTGAGAGGTACGCGTGCGGCTCGTTGGCGGTCAGGAACATGGCCTCGCCAGGCTCCAGTGTCACGTAGTTGAGCAGGAACGGGCAGAAGCAGCCAATGTCGCCAGGGTAGGCGTTGTCCAGCCGCAGCACGAGCTTCTCCAGCGTGTTGAGCTCGCTTTTGGCCTCCAATCGTGCGCGAAGCGTCCGTAAGTGCGACACCACCTTCTCCGAGTCTGCATAGACGAAGCAGCGGAAGAACAGACGCAGCGCCGCCTCGTCTTGTTGGCTCACTAGCTTCTGGGTAGCTTCGCTGCCTACCAGTGTGCTGAGCTCCGGGACTTCCTGGAGAAACGACGCGATCTCCTCCAGAGGTCGGAACTGACACCTGTTGCAAGTCCAAGACGTTCAGCAGCAACGTAAACCATGCGTCTGTCAATGCAACGTCCCTGCAGCCACAAAGCAGCGCGAGAGAGACGTACAGAGCCTCGAAACGGGTGAGCGCGATGGTCATCTCCGGCTTGTGGTTGGCATCCTTGTAGATCTGCGGGAACTTGGCGTGGAGCTCGCGCGCCAGCTTCAGGTCCGGGTGCGCCTGTGGTCGTAGGAGACGAAGCGGTCAGCTCGTACGTGCGTGGCCGGAACCAATGGCACACTTACTGTCGCTATGGCATGCGGGCTCACCTGGATGGACAGCGCCTTTTGCACGGACAGCACCTTGAAGAGGAAGGGCAGGTCGCCCGTGGGGCTGCCGCCTGCTTCCTGGTGTTCTCGGATCCAATCACTCAGCAACTGCGTGTCGCCGCCATTCTCGCCCAGCACGCGCGACGGACCGTTCGGGTGCGTCCCCATCCTGTTGCCAGCACCACATGCATCACGCCCGAGTCAAATGCAAGCCTCCAACTCCCGGGTCACGTGCTCAAGGTCGCTTGAGAAGAAGCTTATCTTACCAGAGCTCCGCATACGGACTCGTCGGGTCCACTTGGAAGGCCTCGTCCGCTGCGTCCTGAACGCGCGCACAAAGGGGGAAACGATCGCATGAGTCCCGCCCTCTGCTGCAGCCTCCAAGAGCTATCAGCTATGCACTACGAGCGCCGTGCACCTTGAGCTGCGCCACGGAGCTCTCGAGCCCGGGCTTGCCCCAAGCGTAGGTCTGCGCCACACACTGCAGTTCCAGCATCTTTTTCGTGTCAGTGCGCCTGTGGGTGGCTGTGCAAATGCGATAGTGCGAGATCCGCGTGGGGCAAAGGCGACAGCTGGCGCGAATCGACAGAGAGCGCACGAGCAGCACGACTCGCCGTGCCTGGAACTGTGCAATCCTCCTTCTGGCTTGGCGTTTCTCCGGCGTCGGGCTCACACGTACGCCAAGCAGAAACGGCCGGATTCGCACTTAAGCGACGCGGCACTGGGCTCTGCACGGTATACCGGAGAAAACTGGGGGGGGGGG
>JAADYK010000900.1:0-13020 GCA_023338225.1 Halophytophthora batemanensis | reverse complement strand
TAGGGATCAGTTTCTGAGGCAAGAATCAGATGCAGGCGGCAGTGGCGCGTGGTGACGCGCGCACGTCACGCGGTCTCGTTTGGCGGGGATACCTTTCCGAGTCGACGGGCGAATGGATACCTTTGCAAGTGCGAGACGAGGCCGCGTCGGGCTCAGCGCTGGACATGGCCACCACCTCCGCCGCGGTGCGCCTCCGTCTTGCCTGCGCGCCTCGGTTTGCAGCGACGACTTGGAGGCGTGGGCGTCGCGGTATGGTGCGCATACACGTGTCTCCGCTCGTACCCGGTGCGGCCCGTCCGGGACGACACGCAATATTGAAGTTGGTCGGGCGCCAGCGGGTCTGGCTGGGCATGTGCGCGTCGGCTGCTGGCTGCTGGCTGTTGGCTGTTGGCTGTTGGCTGTTGGCTGTTGGCTCTGGGTTGCGGGCCCTGGGCGATCCGCTCTGGTGGCGCTGAAGACGGCGCGCTGGACTAGTTTGTCCAAGCGCCCCCGCTCGTGCGAATCGACTCCGCCCCGTGGTAGAGAATGATCGCGTCATTCGAAGCACTGGGGGCTTCTGGCGAGATGCTTTTCTTGCAGTACATCGAGCCTCCCAGACCGGCTTCTGCGCCGAGTAGGATATGTCGGTGCAACTTCAGAGCTGCTCACGAATGCAGCACCAACCAACCATTGCGACGCTGAACCGAAGACCGGACTACCGAGCTGCGAGCGTGGGTTTCTGCCCGGACCCGCGCGGCAAATAGTTGCGTGCACTTCTGCTCTCAAAAGGATGCCTGGAGCAAGGAAGCGAGTGAGCAAGCGCGTATTGCAGCGCCAGCCATTTCCCCTCAGTTCGGAGCTCGGCGCGAAGATGCTCGCATACAGGTTGTCAAGGAGCGCAGAGCGTGAGCCTCCTGCGTGCGTGCTGGTCCTGTCCAGCCAGAACAACTCTCTGAAGGGTCTTCCTGGGTCGGTAGAGCCGGCTTGGAGTCACTCCGACTCCCACAATCTAGGAGATCTCCAGCCTACAGCTGCCTAGAGTACCCGCTCCCATGTGGAAGATCGTGGATGCCAGCGCACCACCGTTGGCGGCTTGGGATGCCTACCCGCCCCCAAGCTGCTTGGAGATGGAGGGTGGAGCACTCGGACCCGCAGAGCAGCCTGACCCCAGAGCACCTTGTTGCATTCCTGGCCTCGCGGCTTCGGCATGGATATTCCATCATATTGTACCATTTCCGGCAAGACAACCCCAGTCCATTGCTAACCGCGGCAATGCGACCTACTGGCAAAAACCTGCTGAGCTCCTGGGCGCCGGCCCTGCAGTCACCGCTCCCACGTCGACAACGGTGTCATATTCTACGGGGGTATGGCGTAGATCTGCTCGCCCGAGGTGGCAGAGCGACAGTGGTGACCAATGTCTTCCTCCGCTGGAATACAGGTCTGTTGGATGGAGCTTACGCCGCTGGATTCAACACACCCATCCTCGCATGCTCCACTCCGCGCTCCAGCATGGCGGGCTTCTCCGAGGTCTCTGAGCATATAGACAGCGCGATTCCTATACCAATGCCTCCAGTAGGAAATACTTGTCGGTGTCTGCATGCCCACAAAGGTGAAGCTCGGCTTGCTGGTCCATACTACTCCTTCCCCATGATGAGCTCCATACCAGCCGAGTTCCCATGGGCCTTTCGCGGCAGGTCAAGATGAACTCCAAACCCCTGCAGTGACTGTAAACGCATTCGGTTGGTGCCTTGGAAGCTAGACCTTGTCTACCTTTCCGGGGCAGATTGCTGCTTCCCACCGCTCCTGCATCGCTCTCTCGTTTTCAAAATGCACGCGCGGGCTAGACGCACCGTGCACTATAGCGTCTTGCCTTGGTGGGCCCCTGTTGCACTGAACCGCAAGACGCCTAAAACCACGGCGCTTTGTTCCACAACAGGCCCCTCTAGTTCACTTGGCCGTCCTCCTCCAGCGTGAACGTGCCGTTGAACGCGATCTGCACGCCGGTGTCGCTGTCATGCTGCGGCCAACAGATCTTGCTACCCGGCCTGGTGGCGCTCGGTTATCCACGGCCACGAAGGTCATGGGGGCTTCTGTATCGTCCGAGCTTCGGCGCGGCGTAGCTCGGCCTGCACATGCATACCAGACCCGATCAAACCGAATCGTCTCGTTTTCAAGCTGGTCCTACAGGTATCATCTCCTCCAGCATATCACTCTTCCGATCTCGAAAAGACGCACACAGGTAGACCGGCACTACGCTACATGGGGCGATCCTGATGGCTGGCCCCAGTACCAAGAAGGCTTCCTCCGCCGCTGCAGAGGCCGCCGCAGCCGCAGAGGCAGCGGCCGAGTTGGCGCGGCAGGCGGAGGCAGAGGCCGCGCAACTGGCCGCGCAGCAGGAGGCCGAGCGCCTGGCACAGGAGGCACGCGAGAAGGAGCACGAGGACGAGCTGGATATCGTGGCAGTGGGTGCCGTGGCGCACGTTATCCGTCGCGCTTTCCACGCCTTCTACCAGCCTCAGCCAGTAGCAGAGGTGGCCACAGCGCGAAAGAGCGATGCTGGTGATGACGGCAAGTCGCCAGAGGGCGAAGAGCCTGCAATAAGCGACAAAGAATCTGCCGTCTCGGCTCAGGAGTTGAATCCTGAAGCTGGCGGTGAATCGGACGGCGACAGCGAGGAACGAAGAGACGAAGTCGTTAACCAGAAGGAAGGCGCAGCTGCTGGGGAAGAGGAGAGCGCCTTCGTGGCTCTGGGTCGCGCCCGCAAAGAGGCCATTGCCAGAGAATTAGCCCAGCAGCACGGACGCGCGTCGACGCTGTTACGCTTCTTGGAAGCACGCCGTCTTGAAGCGGAAGAGGCAGATGCGCGGCTAGCCGAAGAGCTCAATGAGCAAGGACTTGTGGTCAAGGCACAGATCCCCGTGGGGCCCTCACGCCTGCGTCTGGATGAGAACGAGCTGCGCGTTGCTGAACAAGAGGAGCCGGAGCCAGGCTTCGGCGACTTTGCGCACTCGCTACTGCATGCGAAGACATTGGTGAACGAGTACCAGCAACGCCGACTTGAGCGCAGTGGCAACGCCACTACCAGTGGCAGCAGCAGCGGTGGGCATAAGCACGCAAATGGCGCTGGCAAAGCCCGAGAACCGGTCGGTTATCTGGACACCACGGCGTCGGCCAGTATTCGCAAGGACACTACGCTCGAGATGCACCAACGCCACATTGCTGGCGTCAAGACCGCCCACGAACTGCAGCGTAAAACTATTGACGTTGAGGACACTGGCAAGCTGCAAACTCATCCAGACGAGGACATCAAACCTGGCAAAACCGCCATGAACCCCGTAGAGAAGCGCAAGAACATGGTCATCCTCGAGCGCATGCAGACCAAGCTCGACTTTATGCGGAATCCACGATACGCCGCGCCCAAACCTGCTGGTTTGGTCACCAGTGAGGCTGCAAGTACACTGGAGCTCGCACATGGCGGCCAACACACCAAAGAAGCCGGCAGACCTTCGTCCCCGGTAGCTCCGCCGTCGCCGTCACCGTCGCCGTCGCCGTCGTCACCTTCGACTGCATCTGCATCCGTTTGCTTCGCTGTAGTTCCCAACCCGCCGATCACCTTCACAGGCTACGACGTTGGTGGGATCTATGAGCAGGTGGTCTACGTGCGCAACATAGGCGCACTGTCACGTCGCGCCCGTGTGCTACCGCCTGCCACGCTCTACTTCTCGCTGTCTGACGTTCAATTCCCTGAGGCTAGTGCTCTTGTAGCACCAGGGATGCACGTGACACTGCGTCTACGCTTCGCACCCGACTCGCGTGCCGACTACAAAGACAGCTTTGTGGTGCAGTACGAAACGGAGCAGACGCCTGGTACGATAGGCACCCCGGGCGCCGCGGGGTCGGCGGAGCTTGTGGTGCCGCTGGTAGCTCGGCGCGAGCCACCTGAACTCACGCTGCCGCTAGTTGTTCGAGCGCAGAACACACTGGTGGGTGGCCGCTCCTTGACGACAATGACCTGCAAGAACCTGGGAGGTAAAGCACGCTTCTGGCTGCTTACAGAGTCGACATGGGCTCGGTTGGAGCGGAGCCAGGTCCTCAGTCCAGGCACGGCGCCGTCCAAGTCGGCTGTGGACCTATTGGCCAGTGAGCCACCTCGGCCCGAGGCGCTCGAGGTCGGGCCCTTCCGTCTCACACCCAACGAAATTGAGCTGGACAAAGGCGATAGCGTGGAATTGGCACTCGCCTACACACCGTCGGGTGTCGGGGAGCAGCGCGAACGCTTCGTCATGGTGTGTGACAATTGCCTCGTGCGCGTCTTCCAGCTTGTGGGACGCGGCTGCCAGGTGGAACTAGCCCTCACGCGTGTAAACGGCTCGCCTATCGACGCCAGCATTGGCGGTATGGGGCCTCTGGACCGCCTCTTCTTCCCCGACGAGCTACTAGTGAACGCACGCGCGCGACAGACCGTCGTGGTGGCCAACGAAACGCCTCTGGACGTCAAGTTCGCCTGGGATGTCCGCGCACTACCCAGTTGCAATGATGCCGATGACGACGATGAAATAGAGGCACCCAGGGGACCGACACCACCTTTCCATATCACTCCTCGGAGTGGTGTCTTCCCGTTGTCCTCATCCATGGAGTTCACCATCGAGTTTGCTCCCATAGAGGCTGAAATTTGTCGCTGCCAAGCCACGCTAGTGGTGCAAGACATCCCGGCGTGCAGCATGCCTGGGCCGCAGCAACTCGCACAACTCAAGGCTGCTTTCCAGAATCGCAGCATCGGCACGCCGCTGTCCAGTCCGCGTGCAGCTGCTAGAGTAGCGGCCACGGAGCTACGGCCGGAGCTGCCCGCCTTCTCTCTGCAGCTACATGCGCGCGCGCGACTGGGTAGCTTCGCCGTCTCCCCGTCACTCTGTGACGTCTGGACAGCGGATGAAGACGATAGTGCTCCTGTGCAGACTGCAGGGGAGGCCATCGATGAAGTTGTCAACGAAGCGCAGCAGCTACTGCAGCGAAACCGAAGATACACCGCCAATGTGGAGCTGAAGAACCAGAGTGATGTGCAAGTCCCCTTCCGATGGGACCTGACGCGGCTCCGACAGCGGCATCTGGTGGCTAACGCCGCCTTGGCCGCACAAAGCGACCCGCCGAGTTTCGAGCTAGCGTTGGAGCCGCTGGAGGGCGAGCTGGCTCCCCTTGGCCACCAGAAGGTGACGATCTCCTTCACGCCGCTCTGCACTGGCGACTTCTCCCTCAGTGTGCCATGCCGGATCCCAGCACAGTGTGACCAGAGCAGCGGCGTTTCCTCTGCCTTCTTTGAGCGCTGGCTGCTGCTTGAAGGACGCGTAGCTAGTGCCCAGATCGAGATTGTGGCTCCTGAAGTGGACTTCGGGCTGGTGCTCGTCGGTGCAAGCGCTGAGACCTCGGTCACGATCCGCAACCCGTCACGCTGTGCAGCAGCACACTGGCGCTTCCTGCATTTGGATGTCACAGCACCTGACCTGACACCGCCGCCAGCGCCTCAGCAGCCACTTCAGAAACTACAGCGCACGGGCTCCAAGGACTCGATCTCTTCGCGTCAGTCTGCAGCGTCCTCAAGTTCTGGTAACGAGACGGACCGTAGTCTTTACACCTCGCGTGACAGTCTCCCACGAGCCACTATCGCCTTCGCACCGGACAATGGCACACTGGCACCGGGACAGACGCTTACGGTTCGAGCCACATGTCTCGCTGGCACGCTGCCCCAGCGCTTCCGTGGCCTTTTCAGCTGTCAGCTGTCTCCGGAAAAGCGTTTCGGTGGCGCTGTGGACGGCACCAAAGGCGCCCGTGCGGTGGTGACGGCCCGCGCCGAGATCCAGTGCCCCAATGTCTTCCTCACAGCCACGCGGCTGCCGTTGGGCACGACGTACGTGGGTGTGGAGGTGCGACGATCGTTGGAACTCGTGAACGTGTCCAACCTTGAGGCCGCCTTCAAGTTCGTCGAGCCTGAAGGCGTCTCCAAGGCTTACAGCATCAGCTTTACGCCACGGAAGGGGGTCATCCGCTCCAAGGAGCGACTCCTGGTCACACTGGGCTACACACCGAGGCAACCGGGCCGATACGCCGTGGTGTTAGCCTGCAGTGTGCGCGGACTCACGGCGCCGTTGGGCTTCGAGGTCACCAGCAACCACAAGGGCCTCGTGCTCTCGTACGAACTGCTCCCGGATCGCTGTGTAAACGGAGAGTCCAGCAGTAGCGTTGACGCCACAAATGATGCGGTGCTTCCCAAATCCCCAAAGGAGATCGCGCTGGAGCGTGGCATCCCGCTGTCCGACTGCGACTTGGAGCCCGAAACGAACCCACTAAGCAGCGTGCCCAAGCTGGCCTTTGGGGACGACGTGCCGCTAGGCGAACGTCGCACGCTCCGTCTGCTGGTGCGCAACTTTAGCGGTATTGAAGCCCTCGTGGACCTGGAAGCCAAGAAGTTCCCAGCTGCGAAAGTCACTTCCGCTAGAATTCCCCTCAGCACAGCACCTTCCACCATGGCGACTACCATAGGTGCCACCACACACTCCCGCGCGAGCCTACTCTTCTCCACGGCATCCACAGTATCTCCAGCCTCACGTAGTCTGGTCAGCAAGAAGAGCAAGCACAAAATCACTCTCTCGCGCTCCAAGCCTTCCCCAGGCTCGGCGAGATTGGCATCGTCCAGGACACTCAGCGCCACGTCACGCACCACAGCACACAGCAACGCGTTGGCCAAACCACGCCTTACGGATGCTGCCGACGATGCACATCGTCTACAATCTGACAATGGTCGTGCCTACCTGCGTCAACGCACCGAGAGTCTAGAAGACCGCCAAGTGCTGCGTGCCGGTCGCGGCGTAGCTTTTCAATTGCAGCCCGCGCGCGTGCATATTCCGCCTTGGGAGCAAGTCGTAGTGCGCGTCACCTGCTTCAACAACATGCCGGGAACATACCTGGACGACGTAGTGAGTCGTGCAGCTGGAGCACCACCAGTTTTCCTGCACACCAACGTGGGGGTTGTAGGCACGCCACTGGCGCTGGACCGTAACTGCGTGGGACTCCACTTCGGCAAGCCCGCGCCGGCAGGCAGAGCGGTTCCGCCATCGTCACAACAGCCTACATTACGTTTCGGCTCCGTGTGCGTGCGTGCACCGAGCCTCACGCGGTCATTGCGCGTGGTAAACCGTGGGCCACAGCCAGCACGACTCAAGTGGAAGCTGGTAGAGAACGGTCGTGAAGACCAACTCGTGACTGTGACACTGCGTGTGGACTTTGGTGCGCGACTGCAGCTGCGGATCACGCCCATTGACGACGAAGACGGGGACAACGGTAACGGTAGTGGTGCACTGCCTTTCGTGGTGACGCCAGAGCAGACCATGGTGCCAGCTTTCTCTACGGTGCCCTTCCAGGTCACGTTCGAACCATCCAGGGACCGCGTGGCGGCAGCTCGAGCCATCCTGCTCGCGGACGCGCATTGGTACGACACCAAGCAGAAGGAAGCGGACGCGGACTCTGTAGGGGACGCCAGTTTTCATGTGGACACTGGTGGTGACTTGCGACACGAGGACGGCTTGAACTCCACCACGACCAGGGCCAGCGACAGTATTGGGAAGCTTGTGGCGGCGGGAAAGGCCTTTGCGGCTGTGCGGCTCGTGAACGCACTGCCCCGGAAGACTGGCTCGCTGGCCCCCACATCGGCGGCGTCATCTTTCAGTGCCAAGTGTCTCCGCGTTCTGCTGGCTGCCGATGTCATCGAGCCGGAACTGGCCATCGACAAACCTCGAGAGCAGCTACAGCAGCCGCCGGCGTCCCCAAGAACTGCCCGAAGCAGGAGCAACACGCCGAGACCGGGTGTTGTGGCTGTGCCGCCGCAGCTGGCACCATACCGCATCAAGTTCACGACGTGGTCCACACTGCTAGCTACTGCTGATCATGCTTTCCACCGCCGAGAGCTCTTCCTAGTGAACCGACTGGGCTCACGACTGTCCTTCCGCCTGGAGAGCTCCGGCCCGTTCGCTGTGGCACAGGCTGACTCACTGGCGCCGCGTCATCCGCTGTCTCTGGCCGACCTTCCTCCAGCGCATCGTCGAGCTTCAGCGCAGGGCGAGTTGTACATGTTCACACTACCACCGCAGATGTCCGTACGTATCGACCTGCGCTTTGTGCCATCGCCTTCATCCGTCGGTGGCTCTTCCTTTATGGGGAAACTCCCCGTCTCGCAGCAGCAGCAACCACTACACTCGCAGTTGGACGGCGAGCTGCGTGTCAAGTTCGCCACGCGTTCCTTGCAGTGTATCGGACTGGCGGCCGTGGTGCTGCGTCCTGCCATTGTAGTCTCACCCTCCGTCTTCTTCTTCGGCCGCGTGCACCTCTCATCGTTTCGGTTTGTGGTGCTGCGCCTCGCCAACCCGACCGTCGTACCCGCGCGATTCACTGTGCAGCATCTGCCGAGACCCACTCCAGTCTCTCGTGCACAGAAGCAGGAGATGCACGAGCACCACGCGCATTTGCTGGACGAGCCGGATGTCTTTTCCTTCTCGGCGCTCTCGGGTGAACTGTGTGGGCCCACGACGTCACTGCGCTCGGCCGGCGGCTGGCTTCCCACCACGGACTCGACGCGGGATCTGCTGGGTGACGAGGCGTCGACCACTCATCCGCTGGTGCACGCGCCACTGGAGCTGCGCGTGTCCTTCCGGCCGCGAGAGAGCGGTCGGCGCTACAAGAGCCGCTTCCGCTTCGCTGTGGAGCACGGCCGCGACTTTGAGGTGGTGCTGGAGGGCGCGGGTCATCTGGATGAGGAGGACGACCCGCGAGACGCTGACCGGCCGATGGTGCCTGTGCGCGAGCTGCAGCACAGGCACCACATCTTCCGCCCGGCAGGCGTGGCACCACTGCTGCACCCAGGCCTGCGACGTTAGACCCACAGCCAGAGAGAGAGACACACACAGAAACAAACGCAAACAGAGAGTGATACCTTGGATTGGGATGCGATACGAAAGGCGAATATGTTGATGCTTGATATCTGGACGTGGTTGATAGAGGACGCCCTCGGTCCTGCCGGAGCCGCAGCGAGAACGAGCGAGAACGCGGCAGCGCTCAGACCCAGCTCCAGGCTCCGTCTTCGGCTCAGGCGCGCATGTTAAATACAGTCTTGGTCCAGCCGTCCTGGTTGGGCACGAGCTCGAGCACCGAGTGGAAGGGGATCTCGAGGTCGGGACAGCGCTCGATGGGCGCGCCCAGGAAGTACGAGTAGAGCACCTGCAGTGTCGAGATGTGCGAGACCACCATGACGGGGCCCGTGTGCTGCTCAATGTCGATGAGGATGGGCTCCAGACGCATCATAAGGTCTTCGTACGATTCGCCGCCTGGGAAGCGCGTGCGCCATGGGTCTTTTCGGTAGGCCGCGTACATCTCCGGCATCTGCTCTTCCATCTGCGTCATGGTGAGTCCGTAGCACTCGCCTTTGTCCAACGGGTTGAGAGTCGCCATCTGCATGCGCTTGCCTCGAGGGAGGAAGTCGGCCGTCTCCACGGCACGCGGCAGGGTGGACGTCATGGTCAGGCACTCGGTCGGGTCGTCTTCGGCCGTGATACCTTCGTTCTCCATCCACACAGCCGTGCGATGCTTGACAAATTCGCCCAGACGGTAGGCAAAGTCCACGCCCAGCGGACTCAGATGCGCCGAACGTGGAGCGATGCACGGGTCCTTGATGATGGCGCCAAAGTCACGTCGCACTTCCGTGCAGTGACCCGCACGCACGAGCCAGATAGGGCGGTGCTCAATGTGGAAGCTCATCATGTAGGGCAGGATGGACTTGGCCACGTGGCCGTAGATGCCCTTGGCGTGCACTTTGGACTGCATGTCGAAGAGCTTGATGTAACTGATCTCCTCCTCGTCCTCCAGCGCCTCGTACTGCGCTTCGTAGTTGCGCATACGCTGCTTGAGGTCAGCCATGGCCTCCTCCTCCTTCATGTGGCGGTAGTCTGGACTGGACGTCACCTTCTGTCGGATATTGGCCGTGATAACCGCCTCGCTGGTGCAGATGCTCTCCACGAACACCACGTGCACACTCGTCTTGTGCTCCTGCGCAAAGGCGCGAAAGGACTCGCGCAGCACTCGACGTCGCGCCTTGGTGGTGTTAGTAGCGTCAAACACGGCCACGTCGCCACCCTTGGCCGTGCCGTCGCCCAGGAACCAGTTCTGCACGCGCTGCAGCGACTCGACGGCCAAGGACTCGCGTTCCTGCCGCGCGCGCGCGTTGTTCGGGTCGAAGAACGTGTGGTCCTGCACGCCTGCGCACTTGGAGCGTCGCAGCTGGCCCACGTTGAAGACCTCGCTCTTGAAGCCTTTCCAGCAGAAGAACTTGCACAGCTTCTTGGCGATGAACGACTTGCCGCGTGCAGGCAGTCCCACCATGACCAGCACCAGCTTGTCTGCCGTGGGCGTGAAGCGCTGTCGCTCCGAGAACAGCGGCCGCTCCTCGCGAGACGACCGCCGATTCACAGGCGCCGTGAACGTCACCGTTTTGTACGCCATCGAGTCGGGCGCGCCGGGCGACGGCGGCTTCTTGGCCGAGGTCGACTCGCACTCCAAGGTTTGCTCTCGGGGCTCGTGCTCGCCTTCCACGGGCAGCAGCGCGCTCGGAGAGCCATCGCCGCCATTGCCAGACGCGGGCGGAGACGGTGGGTGAGTCGTCATGGTGCTCGGCGCGCTGGGGGTGTCGGAGGAGAGAGCGGCGGGCGCCGCCATCGTCATGTTCCCACTTCTGCTGCTGCTGCTGCTGCCTGGACTGCTTGGACTGCTTCGTGCGCTGCTTGTTCAGGAGTGACTACTGATCAGCGGGCGGCCAAGCTCCAGAAAAACTCGCTTTGGCTTCACTTGTTTTGAGTATTCGCCTTGTTACTGCTTTGTGTTCACAAGAATATTTTTGCGAGCTCACTTAAAGAGTGGTGGAAGGAAGCATGCGACGCCTCGCTATCTCCCCAAGTTACCACGAGTTATGGAACAAGCTCGCACGCATCAAACAACCGCGGAGTAGGCGTCACCTGCCATCCGGACTCCGGGAGCCCGGGCGAGCAGGGGTTCGCTCTTCAGGTAGATGCTGCGCGCAGAGTCCACGTCGTGGTCGAGCGCCAGGCTGCAGTGAGAGCACGAGAAGACCCTCTTGCTCGCGGTGCTGCGGCTGGTTCTCCCGCAGCACGAGCATGCACTCGTCGTGCAGTGCTCTTCCCACCGGAACCACCACTTGACCTGCCTAGAGCGAGCGGAGCACTCACGGTCTTGAGTGGCTGGAAGTCACGTCTCCCTTGCGCGCTGCTCGACCGACCACTGTCACCACACCGGTCGACCTCCATGCAGAGAAGAGCTTGGGAAAGGAACGAGGGAATGTGTCTCGTGTTCTGTAGTAGACGAGTAGTCTCGAGTCTGAGGCAGGAGCGTACAGACTGGGCATCCGGAAGAGGGCGGCTGCTCCCTCACCTGGCGCTGGCTAGAGACGCAGTAGGTACACGTTAGGCATAGCGCTAGGACTGGGAGGACGTGGCTGCGATCGTCCACGTCCGTTGCAGTCGTGCCATCTTGCCGGGCTGTCCGTTGGGGTGGCAATATCCATGACGGAGTGGAGCGCGGTGCATCCAAAACTGGGTATCACGAGTCGCTGAAAGGCTCGCTCCCACAACAGCTATGATTGGCCAATCCTGGGCTTGGTGTCAGTGGATAATGGAGGGTGAATGCCTAAAAAGTGTGGTTAACAGTTGATTCCAATTTAGTGCACGTGTGAGCAATGGTGTGAAAAAGGACATCTTTCAAGAGGCCACGCCCGGCACGTGTTCCTGGCACCGAAATAGAGGGGGTACAATTGTTATACTATTACCGAATCCACGGTACTCCCAAGAAAAGTACCTGTAATGAACGCATATCAGCAATCTTCTCGATAGCTTTACCCTGTCATTTACTTTCGAACTGAAGTAAACGGATAAAGATTACGAAGATAAGAGGGAAATTGAAAGCTACTTTGGGGTAGGGAGCTCAATTTCCTAAATTTAGACACTGCAGGCACTTGGACGTATCCAGCAGCTGTAGTTCGGTACGATTTCGGTGCCGGTTCGGTGCAGCACCAAACATGTTAAAGCGCGGCGGGGATTCACCCAACGCAAGCAAGCGAACAGAGGGAAACGAAGGCAAATGGGAGGTGCATTAAAAGCAAGCAACGAAATGGCCGCATGACAGCACGCTTAGTCGTCAATCACAACGTGCGTCAGCAGCAGAATGCTTCTACGTAGGTAGCAGAGACGCAGGAAGGCTTGTACGTCGAGGAGATAGTCGTCCCAAGCCTGCTCCGTCAGCAGAAGCTCCAGAACCGCGAGGCACCACACACCGCACGAGTGTGAGTCGGATTGAGTTACCCAGTCGACGTTTCT
Organism: Halophytophthora batemanensis; assembly: GCA_023338225.1. Classification (NCBI taxonomy): domain Eukaryota; phylum Oomycota; class Peronosporomycetes; order Peronosporales; family Peronosporaceae; genus Halophytophthora; species Halophytophthora batemanensis. Next base: position 619 of record JAADYK010000900.1, on the reverse strand, counting down.
GTACTCGATTTCCCCTGTGGCATTCAGTAGCGGCTCGACGACAGACTCGATGCTTCTCTGGAGCGTCTCGTAGGTGTCGTCATCCTGCAGAGGATCAAACATTCGGCACACTTGCGTTTCCGTGTCGATGTGGTAGGCGACCCAGTGCACGCTGTTGAGGTTGAGGCAGCCGATGATGTTCCTTGCAGGCGTCGAGAAGGCGTCGTAGGCGCCGGCCACCTTTTTCTGCTTTCGGAGCCCGTGGAATTCGTAGTAGGAAGGATTGACACTCGCCACACTCTTGTAGTCGGCCTTCAGAGTCATCATGGCGAGCAGCATGCAAGTGGTGTTCAACCAATGGGTCTGACGCCATGCCAGAAGTTTGGAGCCATCTACAGCCTCTCGTCCGAGCACTGTCGTGTCCAAGTTCATGTCACGGACGTAACGATCGCACTCGTCCTGCACCACAAACGCGAGCAAAGTTTCATAGGACGTCATATTGGTGCACAGAACCGATTTGGTGTTACACCGAAATTTCGGTGCAAATATGAGTACGTACAAATCCGATCCAGCGCGAGTCCGTGAAGGGCATCTTGCTCTTGCTCTTGTCCCAACGAACCGTCTGGATCCATTCCAGTGT
>JAADYK010000899.1:0-13049 GCA_023338225.1 Halophytophthora batemanensis | reverse complement strand
GAAAGCGAGATGTCTTTTAGGGCCAGGACAGTAGTTTGGTATCTCATGGTAACTTGGGAATATATCGAGGCGCCCGCTCGAAGTGGAAGTTGCCGTTACCGAGCTGGTAATGCCGTCGTAGCGCCGACAGCTGAGGCCAAGCGGACGTGAGCTGCGGCGTGCACCACCATGAGCGACGGCGAGGAGGACGCGGGCAGCGTCGGCAAGCAGAAGTCCAAATCACTGGGTACGAAACGATCATAGCATAGCATAAACAATATCGGAGCAGAGAGTCGTAAGAATGAATTTGATTTGGCGCATTCATGATAGAATTGGATCTCTCAAAGAGCCAGCGCTAATCAGAGCGACGTGTTTACTGCACATCTGTTTTAGGTTAGGGCACATCACCCAATGAAATGGGGTTTTACGGCGTATTTGCTTTAAAATGGACCCTACAGCCAATCAAACACCAGATTGACGGCACTTTTTGCGCGTTGTTAGCCCTTTTGCGTCATTTTCTCTTGCAGCGACATGGCTACCTTTTTGCGGATGGATACAGTTTGATGTTGATGGATCCATTTACATCAAGGCCTCCATGCTGCATACACTAGTCCACAACGAGCGACTACAAAGCAAGACCCGAGGGCGCGACCTGGACGTAGTTTGCCCTCGAGCCTACTGCCAGGAGGTAGGTAAGCTCAATCACATCACCGACTCTGTCGCCGAAGGTGATGGCAGCAATCCAGCCGCATACGTATCTGTCCATTCGGCCGTCTTCGTCTCCATTTGACTCAGTTCTCTGGCCTAGAGTCACAGCAGGGGGCGAGGCGAGCCACATGCACGCGCTATTACAGCCTTCGAGCACTTGCACGACTCGAGAAAGGACGCCGCGCTATGCTGCGCACGCCTGCCAACCCATGTACCTGCTCACTCGCTTGCAGAGTCCGCATAGCCAATGTAAGAGATTTCCCGGGAGACAGTACGCCGCTTCTGCCCCCGGGGCTTGGGCCAGTGCTGCCAGCGAGCCACGACCGAGGTCGAGACCCGCACCCCATTCTCTTGGCAACTCCACACCCATACTTCATATCCAGTAGCGGCAAAGAGAAACTCCGACTACAACTGCGATGCCGTCAGCGTACGCAAGAGACACTGCCGCGAGCATCAAAGACGATCAAGTACAGCCCCACCCATTCACCCACTCGGCGCAGGCCGCAGACTCGCAGACTCGCACGCAGCGCTCACAACTCAACTTGCCACCGACCGCGCAAGCCAAGCCCCCAGCAGTCGTCTCGCTGCTCCACTTCTCCACCTCTCCTCCTCTTCTCCCCCTCTTCTCCTCGTGACCACCGCGAGCCGACCCCGTCCACGACTTCTCACACTCGACAGCCTTGCCACCATGACCGTGGCCGCTCTCATCAACCTGTTCGAAGGCCTGCGAGCCTCACCCGCTGTGGTGCCCGAGCGCACGATCGACTGCCAGGCCGACGTGCAGGGCCTGATCTCCGACTTCAACGCGCTTGGACACACTACGCCGAGCGACATGACCTCCACGCCAGCTTCCCGGCTCCTCACGACCTCCACCGGCCAGTCGCAGTCAGCGACAAAGCCCGAAGCGCAATTGCCAGTACTCACAAGCGCGACGGCTACCGCTCCAATATCAGCGCCGACACCGGCACCGGTGCGTCCGACCGCGACCAAGATTCCGGAGCCGACCAACGCTGCTTTCTGCACGTACAAGCGGTCGGCGCGGTACTCGCCACGCAAGCGCTGCCTCACCCTCGAGCAGTGTGCATGGAACGCGTATCCGCGACCCATGCCCAACATACCGGCGCTCAAGCATCGCACTGGTTCTCCAAGTGCGCCGCTAACTCCAGCTCCAGCGCCGGCTCTGGCTGCTATCCCAACGGCGGCGCCGACCCGGCAGTCGCACTATTCCGACCACAGCAAAAGCTTCGCCGCACTCCGCGCGCGGCTCAACCGCGTGGGTTCCAAGCTGCTCGACTTTTACGACGAGGCGTGGTGGCACCACCGTGTCGCCACCTCCAAAGCCCGTCGCAGCCAGGCTCAGCTCACCTTGGCAAAGAACCGGCCCACTCGGCCTTAGCCTCAGACGTAAGCCCCGGTGCAGCTAGCCACCCACACGCCCACCTCGCGCCAGCGGATCTCGGACCTCGAACCTCGATCTCGATCGACACTGTGAGCTCCAGCACCACTCGCACTCGCGCTGTCACGTCTGCCTCGTCGATTTCCACGGGAGCCCTCAGCGTGTGCCTTCAGATGTGAACACTCTCGCCGCCACGTCCAACGTCAAGCCAAAGCTCCTTCGTCGTTGTCTAGTTTTGTTCACTGCATACCTCGAAATGCATGATGTCTCCCGTGTACCGTGAAATGCTCAGTCGCAGTCCACTTCAACCACCTTTGTGCCGTGCATTCTTCTTCTTTGTCCACCACCGTTCATTTATGTTCACGTCATGAGCTGAGAAGTACAGCTCCACGATCAATCGCGACTGCTGTAGCCATCTCCATTCGCGTTAGAGGCCACCAGTAGCTTGGACGGGTGGCAATCGCCAGACTAAGCGACCAACCGCCGGTGTGCTGCACCGTGTTCGTTGCATGCAGATCCGAGCTTCTCTCTTGCACTGCGCCGTTTGCCAAGTCAGCCCCGCCTCAAAACTGGGAGCTCTCGACTTTGCTCGGAAGCTTGCGAGCTCATTTGTTCTCGGATCGGTCCCTCCCGATAGGATTCCAGCTCGCGATTTGATCTCCTCTCCTCAAGCGGTCACCACCGCACGTTACCAATACAGCGAGCCGAAATGGTAGCATGATTTGCTTCGTGCTCATTCGCGTGTACGCGGTACGGCGCCATCACATCAATCTCCCTCAACCTGTTTTCGTGATCATGAAGCAGTAGAACGCCCCAAACGCCAATGACAATGCTGCTCGCTTTCATAGAGACAGGTGCAACCCAGAACAGACAAAGGATCTCATGCCCATAGTTTCTTGACCTTTCCCTACAATGTACAAAGCAGAAATCATGACTCCATCTTGCCAACGCAGGCAGCGTTGTATATCTTCCCTGCAGTCGTCTCCTCATGATGACCATACCTCTTGCGTTGACTTTACTATCAGTCGGGCTCTCCCGTTCTGTCCAGAACCTGCACCTTCCGTTGAGACAGATCCTGCCACTGTTTGTCTCCGCAGTCGTATTGGCAGCAGTGCAGCCTCCGTTTCCTATCGAAGCCCACGACTGTGCATGTGTACCAGCAATCATATCTACCTCATCATCAGCAACACAGGAGTCGAGTTAGAAGGGTTTTGCCACAGCTCCTACAAAACAAAGCCAGGGTGTGATACCCGGTACATCGACGAGAGACGAACCTGCATTTGTAGACATTTAGCTGCAAGCCGATGTCGCGCACAGAGTTGACGATCCTGGTCAGGAGGCGAGAACTTTCCTCTGCACTCGCTTCCAGGCTGCTCAAGCTTGTGGGGCTGCTCGTACTTGATATGGAAGTGGAGCCACGCTTCTCAGGGTTGCCTGTGCGCAGCTTGGCGTTATTGTACGGGGACGTCGCGTGAAATCTCTTCAGGGCCTTGAGACCCTTGTGGCCTTGCCGCAGAATGGGGATCGCCACTTGCGGTCGTGCTGGGACGCAGTCACTGTCCGTCTGGTTGTCACTAGAAGCGGGTCGACCAGGAGCGTCTCGTGTGCGACTAGGATGCGATGAGCCGATCGTTGTTGATCTACCCTCACCAGAGCTAGATCTGACTGAAGCCTTGGCATCTCCTGTCTTCGGCTTTCCGGGAGGTGTCGAAGGCTTGCGGACCACGTCCGTGAGGTATGGACTCATCTTTCCGTGCGCCGATGTTGAAACGCGTCGAATCCTAGGGTCAGAAGCTAGCGGGCGGCGAATTTGTTGAGGACCACTGGCAATCGTGGCCTTAACTGTTTGGTTGTCTTGATCTCGATCGGGCGGTGCAGCACCAGAAACTAGCGGGACTCTCGTCGGAACGGATCGTTCCTTTTCTTTATGCTGGTTTCGCATCATTTCCATCTCCAGCTCAATGCACCGATCGAGTTCCGCGTCACTGTGGTCATCAATGTTTTTCCCGCACATAGGACAAAGCTCCTCATCGTCACCAGTAGTGGGGTCACCCTTGACGCTTGAGTGGTTTGCTGAATGGGACTGATTGGCGTCCATACCGGACAGCAGCTCTAGCTGGCGCTCCAGCTCTCTTCGCTCGGTCTGGATCCCCTTCAGCACGAGCTCCTGATCCTTCGCCATTTGTTGGATGCGTGCGTCTTCGGCGCTTTCAGCTTCAAATGCTGTGAATACCACGGACTTTAGCTTGGATTTCTTCTCCGCACCGAGATCTCTCAGATCGAGGCGAAGTTGGCTCAGCTGTAACGATGAGGCGGAGATAGGCCGCTCATGATCCCTTGTATACTGCTTGTTGGGCGCTGGCGGTTCTGGTCGCAACACAGAAGGCATTTGGGGTGCTACAGTGCGTTGTTGGTTCGCCGCTATCAGCGAACCAGCCTTCAAATCGGTATCAGAAGGCCCTGAGGCCACCTTGCGAAGGTTCGCGACAGTGCGACGGAGTTTCTGGTTCTCGACCGCAAGTGCAGCCTTCTCCTTATTCAGCCGTGCGACCTGCCCTTCCAAATCTGCCACCTGCTGGTGGGAACCACTTTGCTTCAGGAGCAACTTGAGACGGGAGATCTCTCGCTGCGCCTGCGCCAGCAGAATTGCATCGTCCACTAGCTCGTTCACTTTCACGCGGATCATCACGTTTTTTGCTCGATCTGCGAACTGGAGAGTAGAGATCGTCTCCTCGACCGCAGACTCCGAAGGCGATATCGTAGCGATGACGACGGTCCGTGTGTTGCCTCCGAGACTGTCCTGCAGCAAGCGCGTGAGCTTGGAGTCGCGGTACGGTATGTGCGTGCGCCGAGGGTTCGTGAGTGCCGAGATCACGTTCCCCAGTGCAGACAGGCTCTGGTTGATACTCGTGAGCTCTTTGCTGCGCTCCGAGCCCATGACAACGTCTGTGTCCCACTTCTCCGAGCCGGCTAGGTCTACCAAGTTGAGCTTGGCGCGTCGAATAATGGTCGTTGCACTCTCCAGACCCCGGGATTCGACCTCAGTCGAGAGCTGCAGGAGTGCGTGGCTGCGACTGCTTTTCTCGTTGTACTCCGTGGCGCGGATTGTGCGATTTCGATTGCCCAACTTCAGTAGCTGCAACGTTTCCTGTAAACTCGTGACGCGGAACTCCGACAACCCGCTCACGTAGATTTGCTTCCCGTTGCCCTTGATCATCTCACGCACAGCAAGAGGGTCTCTCATACGCTGCTTGTTGTCTTGGAGGAGGTCAAAGACGTCGTTGTTGTAGATTTGCATGTAGGAGCAATGCACCACTCCTGCCGAACCGTGCTGGTTGATTGACCGCAGCTCTTCGAACAAACTCTCGACAGCACGCGGGATAACGCCCCAGTTTGAAGAGCACTCTGGCGACTCCACCACCGGGGGCTCAGTACTGGGATGCGGTTCCAAGTCCTGGCCACTATAGACATGCAGTACCAATCAGCGTCACTTAGTGCGTAAATGTCCATGGTAGACCTTCGTGCCTCTCAAGGCGCAAATACACAAGTTGACGTACAGCATCGTGTGCGTTTTTCCTGTCCCCGTCTGTCCGTAGGCAAAAATCGTGCAGTTGTATCCCTGTGCTACCTGCTGGACACCATCGCGTAGGTACTCGAACACCTCTGCTTGCTGCGTCTTCTCGTCGAAAACGCGGTCGTACGTGCACCGCAGCTCTCGCTCGAGATCCCGCTCCGTCTTCTTCTTGCAGACGTAGATTTGGCCCGCTGTGGCATCGACAGTCAGTGTCTACCAACCTCACATACACGTGGTGACACAAACCCGAGGAACGGTTAGAAATCCACACCCAGAGTAACGACGCCTTCGAGTGAAGGTCGAGTGTATGATGCACACCGATCAACGTACGTGCAACGAGGAACTGGTCGGATCTTGCTGCTGCTCCCGCTCGTTCGGAGGTCGGACGCGGACAACGACACGCACGCGCTCCGCTGCTTCAGGAGGCTCAGCCATGCTCGATCGAAAGACTCGTCGTACTTCAGGGCTCTCGATGTCTCGAAGCAACACACCTCGTCTTGAGAAACACCTACTGGAGCCTATCTTTAGTCTTCTTGAGCCTTCGCCAGAATTTGACCACCCCTGACACCTTCGCTCAATCTGGATGTAAGTTGTCAACCTCTGTTGTCCTGCTCGCTTTTGGAAGCGGCCAAGCGTGAAACCTCGGTGGAAGAGCGATACGTAGCGTCGCGGCCTCAGTGCACACGCACCTGCAAACATGGAAGACGTGCAAAAGTACCACGAGTATCTGCTGCGTCAACGAACGCTCATCCGGAACTGCAGACGCACGCTGCAAAGCATGCGGAGATGCTGGAAGCTGGTACCGCGCGCTGATCCCAGTAGCTTGTCTCTCGAGGAGTACGAAGGGATGTACTCAACACTCCTGTATGAGATGACCATCTGCTGGGAAGAGGAGATCAATGATGCTGTGCTGGCCAAGATGTGGAGGCGCGATGCGTGCTCGTACCGCCACCTCGACTTCGATCGCTTCTGCTGCTCCGTGTTCTACTATGTGGAAATGGTACGTCTTAGACTATGCCACTCGCCAAACTACGGCGTGCAATAACCGATGGGCCGCAAAGTTTACTCACTGATTGTCTCGGATGAGCGTGCGACGGTGTAGTGGGTGCAAGATATCACGCAAGACGCCTACGATCACATCTTTGCCATTGTACACACGATTCTGGCTGGGCACGAGTTCACGCAACTGCTACCAGCTGATTCGACCGGCCCGACGTTCAAACCAACGCTCGAGAGCTTCGACAACGCACTCGATCACGAGAAAGCCATGGAGGAGCTCAACATGAACATCGGCAAGTCCATCTTCTTCGACGCAGCGAGATACTTTCAGCACTTTGGTGCACCTACAGCGGCCATCCAGGCAACACCCGTGAACATTTTCCATCTGCATAGCAACCGAGCGACTGAGCGCACAGCACTGGGACGGACACCATGTGGTGATCTCGATGGACCTCCAGACCCTCGCTACTGCCACTACGAGATTTCGCTCCCGCGCCCGAACTCATCAGGCTGCTCGAACCCGAAGCTTCTGCGTCCGTCCTCCTCGCGTCATAATCGCCGCCAAAGTGCATCGGCGCAGTTGTTGGATCAAGCCTTTCCGGGGCTGGCGATCACAAGTGACGCAGACGATTGGCTCCTAGCAGGGACAGCAGCACTGAAGCCACCAACCTTGCAATCACCAGGAAAGTAGCTAGACACCTATGGCATGCATCGGTTGCCACAGGAGATTAGATCGTTGGTAAGTCCTCGATAGATGAGTCAATTTCATTCACTCGCTTGCTTGCTTTTCACCAACCCGACTAAAGCATGGTCACCCGTATCTCGTCCCTCTTCAGTGCTCAATGATCACCTGAAACGCCAGCCTTGCCGAAGCCTTCGATAGAATAACACTCGTAAGTGTTAGTGGCCTGTGAAATTTCCCCGATGCATCGAGACAAGTGGAGACCAGCCGCTTTCAAAAATGCAGTGCGTGGGTGACCATACCTGCTATAGTGGTGCCAATAATCTCTTTAGTTCCGTAAGACGCTTCTGCGGCGTCGGCACGCAGTGCTTGGAGAATGTCTGCGCTTGCTCGTGCGTTGTCAGACGAAACCAGCTCACCGCGTATGCCTGCTGCCCGTGCTTGGGCGACAGTGAACACTATGGTTTGATCTCCTTTCGTAGCGAAAGCCCCATTGACGATGCATCCCTTGACTAGTCCTTGCACTGGAATCCATGCCTTGACCTCCATCAATATGGCTGGTGCTTCGTTGTCTTCACTGCTCGAGTGGTCTTGCGTCAGACGGAATAATGAGTTCACGACTTCCCATTCAGCTTCACGTGCCACTGCCTCATGATGAAGGTCCATAGAATCCTCAAGAAAACCCTGGATGCTGGTGACGCAGTGCTTCTCAAGCGGCTCTACGACCCCTGACCGTGAATGGGGAGGCCGCGACCAGTTCTTGACCACTTCCAACTTCGTCAAGACGCGCTGGTTGCGCAAAGACAGGAGAACTTGGCGATCACTGCGTCGTTGCATGACGCTCTTGAGCGAAGAAAGTTCTTGCTCAGGGAATTCGATCCGCTGGAAGGGGTTGGAGGCCACGGCCTCGATGTATAGCTCATTGACGTAGAGTGACAGCTCATAAAGTTGGTCCTAGACAAATACAAACATTAGTTCACAAATGGTACCGCGAGGAATGGCGACACCAGTGCCATGTCGTAGTCGTACCAAGAGCAAGTGGTCTGCTTCAGCGGCCTCTTTGCAGCACACCTCGAGTTGGCCCAAGACACTTCGTAGCTCTTCGTGGGGCCGCATCGACGGGGTCACCAATAGCACCTTGAGGATTGTTCGCTGTGTCTCCTTGATTGCTTGGACCCACGTCCCCAGCACTGGTCCATAGCCGATAACAGCATCCATGTGCTCGTTCACCGGCCAGCTCACTCTATTGCCATTGTTGTCGAGACGATTCCAAGCCCAGAGTTGAAGGGTTCGCAGTCCCATAATCCCCATTACAGACAAGAAGCACGCGTTTAGGAACACGAGCGACGCGTACACGGCTGTTGAGACTGTGAGCGCGCTGCGAACACCATTCGCACAGAGCAACACTGACCATCAACAGTGAATAAGTTTGTGGGTTACCAGTCGTTCAAAGTGCAACCAAGGCTCGGGAGAGATGGCTACAGACTTACCAAAGACACCGTTGGCCACAAGCATCCAGTCTGCTACCATTGCAAGCCGGGACGTCGATAGACAACGGTATGGATACCGCCAGCTCCGTCTGACTGCCAGTGCCGTCATGAGCAAGAAGAAGAGATTTCCCTGCAGTCCCTGGTTCGTCGTTTCGGGCGCCGGGGACCGTAGCACAGAGAAAACCACCAACAGCGCCAATTTGAGCAGGCACAACTGGACGGGAAACCCAACGGAGCGTCGTTTGTAGGACGCATACTGCGGCATGAAGAGTTCCAGATACGCATCGGATGTTCCCAGCATATACTCGAGCTCTTTCCCCTGCAGGAACCGCTCGTGCTTCTCTGCACTCGACTGCGTGAGGGGATCTTGAATACAGCGGTGTAAAATCCACGGCAGTCCCAGGAGCAGGACCCCTCCAAGCCCACACGTGATCCCCAGCACAGCTGTGAGGTGTCCAAGCCCCCAGCACGTCCCCATACTCGTCGGATCTACCGACACACTGCCGTCTGCGTCGCAGTTCACAAGTCGCAATACCGCCAACCCCACGGGCAAATAGAGGAACTGCAGCGCTTGTAGCAGCACGTTCTCCCACTCTACCCCTCGCACCAAGAAGTCACTACGGCCCTGTAGATACCAAGACCGCTTGGCGAACTGTAGCGCTGCGATGGCGCTCCAGGGCACCAGCGCCCACAACAACGCGTAGAGCCAATAGTATGGCATCTCACCCCAGAGCGAGAAGGGCTGGTTCGTGGCGCCCATAGCCGCCCCAGAGGCCCGGAAGCTCATGATATCGAGGTTAAAGGCGTTTACCCAGCGTGTGGCGGACAGCCAGCGTGCAGGCCAGGGCCACGGCTGTGAGAGCTGCCACATGAGCGCGAAGAGCTGCCCAGCGTCCGTGAGAACCGCCACCTTCTCTAGCCAGAAGCGACTCACCTGGCGCCGCCGCGAGTCTCCGACCAACTGCGCACTCCAGTACGCGCCGTCCTTCTTGTCATGCGCATCTAGTGCACCTGCGCTCTCCCGTGTACATGCGCTAGCGCCGTCGTCGCCGACACCGACGCCTCCATACTGCGGGATCACCACTTGTCGCCCCATTTGCGAACTTCAAGGTCTTGGTCCACTTGAGTCCAGTATGCGCCTAAAACCTTCTCAAGTGCATTCAATACACCAATACGCTATTGGATAGTTTCTTCGGCGACCAGGCGACTGTTCCCATCCAGTTGGATGACCACCATGAGCGGAATGCTGCCAAGAGGTACATGACTTGGCTGTCTGTCTGTCTGTCTGGCGAGCTGGCTGACGCTCGTGTCTGCATGGGGGCTGTGTATATAGTCTCCATAGAGAAGCTTCTGCGCGACGTGGTGGGGGACGACGTCTCCATCTCCAAGGAGACGTTGGACTGGGTCAACGAGTGCGCTGGAGGTGAGCAGGCCTGCAATGACTCCACGACCGCTTGCTCTAGTCCAGGCTCTAGCTTGTAGCGACAGACACTGAGGCTGTGGCTCTGCGGTTTCCCCGCGGCGCAGAGTTCCTACAGCTCGTCGGGCACGAAGCCAACGCCCTTGCCGAGGAGGCTGCCACCAAGGAGAACTACCGCATCTCGCTGGAGCACATTATGGCTGCACTCGAAGTAAGTCGCAGACAGCCTGCGAACGCCAATTGGGGTGAAACAGAAGCTCATTTTTCTCTTGCGCGCCATTGCAGAGGCTGGGGATGCAGCGCTACGCCGCCGAGATCCAAGAGCAACAGGGCACGCTGCAGCGCGAGACCCAGGTGCGCGTCTTGCCGATTGCTTGCATGCTTGCGAACTCTTGCGGCCACTTCAGCTCACGATAGGGTGGCGGCGTTATGCGAATAGAGGAAGAAACAGCGGATAGCGTCCCGCAAAGCGGCCACGAACACGTCGTCACGCGAGGAGCTCCTGGCCGAGCAGAACGCGCTCTTCAAGCAGGCCTCCATGAAGGCAACCCGAGAAGGCTGGTAGACATCGGAGCGCACCACATTCTCCGCAATCCAAGCACTAGTTAGGGTGCAGTTCAAGCCCCAATTACACTCGAAAGACGAGTTCCCACTTCACTCGAACTGGACGACAACGCCGCGATGGTCGGACGCGTACACTGGACTGCGCGCGTGCAGCATGCCGACGTCCTCTGGGTGGTGCTTCGTGTCTTCCGTGGGCTCCTGGCCGATGATCTCGCACTCTTTCACCCGTCCTTGGCCGCGGTAGAGCACGAAGTCGATGCGTTTCGACGGATTGTCGCTCGGGAAGGTGAACTTGTGCTGTCGGTCTATGGGGTCAGTAGAACGCGGCTCGGCCTCCTCGTGGGTCTCGAGCCAGGCGTCCTTGAGGTCCGTCGTCTGGCCCAAGAGCTCCGCTTCGCCGCTCAAGAACTGGATCCCAAGAGATTGCGGCTCCGAGTTGAGGTCTCCCAGTAACACCTGCGTCACGCCTTGGCCTTGGCGCATGTACTCCCAGATCTCCACCTTGGTCTGCTCTCGAGAGCGTTCACTTAGCGACAAGTGGGTCACGTAGACATCCACGTCTCCCCAGTTCGGGACGGCCACTACCGCATGAAGGCAAACACGCTGATGCGAATCATTCGGGTCGTTCGGGTCCCGACTCAGCAACAAGTAGTCCGTGGACACGATGGGGAACGTGGAGAAGATGGCTGGGCCTTCTTCAATCCGCTCGTACGGCTGACGCGAGTTCAGGTAGCTCATGGCTGCCTGGTACACGAACTGGTACCCCGGTAGTCGTTCGGAGAGGTGTTTCACTTGCGCGTGGTCTCCTGGACTGCCAAAGACGCCGTCGTAACGCACTTCCTGGAAGCCAATGATATTGGCTCGGGTCTCCTGGACGAACTGGACCAAATGATCCAGGCGCTTCGTGTACTGCGTCCAGCGATTTGACGACCCGTACACATCCGAGGACGGGTTGGTGTTCCAGACGTTGTAGGACAAGATCCGTGGCCCCACGACGGCCTCACAGTCACCTTCGCCCCCAGAGCTGCATGCGGATACAGCAGCTTCCGTCTTGATGTCTGAATCGGTGATTAGAGGCGCGAACGTGTGCTGGAAGACGTTGTGCTCGGCTTCGCGGTCCAGCGCTACCACGACGCGGTGCTGCAGATTAAACTTGGGGTCTTCCAGCGTCAAGTAGAAATTGTGGCCGAAGGTGACGTGGCTCGTGAAGCGCTGCCTCTTACCCTGGAGGTCTGAAGCTTCCTGTAAGATGGCCATCTCGGACTCGCCGTTGTCCCCTGTCACCTGCAACGAGAACACAATTGCGCGGCGTACTGCGAGCTCGGAAGACACGTGGACGTTCGCCTGTGTTTTGATGGAGGCCACAGCGGCCGCGAACGCTGCCTGGACCGCCGCGTCCGACTCGACGTCTGATGGGAAGGCTGGCTGCAATAAGACGTTGCCGTATAGTAGCGTGTTGGCGGGCTCCTGGTCCTCCTGCAGCTCGAAGAGGTCCATGACTTGGAAGCTTTGGCGTCGCAGGTGGATCCCGCCCGGCTGCGAGGACAAGTAGCGGCCTGTAAAGCGCGCGCCGCCAGGCAGCGGCGGCCAGAAGTCCCACCGAGGAAGCTCCTCATCTGCGGCCACGCGCAGGTCCACGGCGAGCAGCGCCAGGGCCAGCGCCAGCGCCAGCAGCACGGGTGTAGACTGCATTCTCGTCCTTTTGCGCTTGTGGTGCGCGCCACGTGCGTTGCAGATCTCGCAGGAAGTGTCTGGCGCCAGTGACCAGACTGTGGAGAGAACGACCATCACTCTGGGTGGTGGCTCGATGAAGGTCAGAATTGGCCAATCAAAGCAAAGATCGGCGCCTCGATCAAATTCTTCAGTTTGTCCGAAATGGGCCAATCAGAGCGACAGGCTGTCTGCTTTTCTGCCAACCACGGCAAGGATCGGTGACCTGTCCGAAACCTGCAGACCTCTATATCGAGGGGACACCCGGACCTGCCAGACTTGCTACAATTCTTCAGTTTGTCCGAAATGGGCAGCCCATTTTGGACAAACTGAAAATTTTTATCGAGGGCGAGCGGGCGCCGATCTTTGTTTTGATTAGCAGAAAAGTGAGATTTTGCCCTCTGATTGGCCCATTTCGGACAAACTGAAGGATTTGATCGAGGCGCCGATCTTTGCTTTGAATGGCCAATTCTGACCTTCATCGAGCCACACACCCAGAGTGATGGTCGTTGTCTCCACAGTCTGGT
>JAADYK010000898.1:0-13053 GCA_023338225.1 Halophytophthora batemanensis | reverse complement strand
GCGACGTGAACGCCGCGCGCAACATCTACCTGAAGAACGAGCACCTGCTCACTCGGGCTCCTGGAGTCCGGGTGCCCGGAGACGCCTACTCCGCGGTGTCAGGTGTGCGTTAGCTTGCTCACACACATCGACCTAGAACAGCAAACGGTATGGCCACTAGGGCCAGGACGGTACTTGGGTATCTCATGGTAACTTAGGGATGTATCGAGGCGAACGCACCCACATAAGCCATTGTCAGGGCCACGTGGCGCCGCGTTGCACAGGACGAGTGAAGGCAGCATTAAATAAAAGCACGGACCAAGTGTCCGTTTGACGCAAGGCTCACGCGCTCAAACCACAAGTCTAGCCTAGGACTCGCTGCTGGTCCGCCTGCACTTCGCTCTGCTTGCTTCTTGGCGGTCGTGAGCGCAGTTCAAACTCTTGCGCCCGCTTCTTCAGTCTCTGCGGCGGTTGTTATCATCGCTTGCTGTCCACACTCGCTCGTTTGTTGTCCGCACTCGTTCGCTTGTCGCTCCACGCCTGGCTCTGGCTTATCTTCTTCATGCCTCATCTAGACTTGGGCTCGCATCACACGGGTCGCGCGTAGTACACGGGTCGCTCATAGTATCCAGGCGGCGGCGGCGGCGGCGGCGGCGGCGGTGGTGGTGGACCGCAGCGTCCGTGATACTCGCGCACTACCACGGGCTGCACATACACATTCCGCGGGGAATCGTAGATTCGGCGGTAGCGCCGGTCATCGCTGGAGGCGGCCGAGGCACCTGCCAGACAGCACGAGGCGCAGAGCGCGCCGGCTAGACAGCTACATAGATCGTCTCCGCACGGGATCGGGAGGCACATCGTGGCGGTTCTTGCTCCTCTTGCTCTTCTTGCTTGCTGCTGCTTGTTGCTGCTCTTCTCTTCTTCCCGCACTCTCTTCTTGCTTGGCGGATATTGTACTGAGTTCGTCCTAGACCGCCCAAGGTGCGGTTGCCATGGAGAGACCGCAACCTGGGCTTCTCGAATGCGCGCGTGCATTTCTCCGGGACGCGAGCATGTCCACCGCGCAGTTGGCAGTTGGTCTTCGTGTCCCATTAGTGATATGGCTGCGACGTGTGCACACTTGCGAATTGTAGGCAGGTGCAGCGCATTCCCTGTCTCAACCTTGGAAAATCGAGCTCCCTCGAGAAAAAAAAGAGAACGCTGACTTGCAGTTCCGCTGCAGCACGAACCAGCAGCTTTTCGACAGTCATACCCCAGTGCATGTGGTGCCGGCCAATTGGCGCAGCCTCTCCTGTCCTTCCCGGAGATCTTCACTTCCAGTGTAGGGTCTTGCGTTGATGACATCGGCGAGCGTCTACACGCATGGTGTGGCCATCTCGCTCTGTACTATCCACTAGAGAGCGTGGTGCTGCCTCGCGACACCAGCTCCATGTTCTTGTCCGCCTATGCGTGCTGTGCACGTTGGCATCCGCAGAAGCAGTTGGAGCAGTCGCAAAGGACCGCTGATCCATCGCCGTGGTGCTTAACCTCCTCGCCAATCCGCCGGGACACGCTCGTGCTGTAGAGACGGCGGACGACTTGGTTCGAGTGGCCAGCCAGTGCCAGCGCCAACACGCCAGGCACCCGTCATTCCACCCGTTCGTCGCTTCTCGTGACTTGATTTCTTCCCCGAGTACAGAAGCAAGTAGCCAGCGGTCAACGGCGTCTTCTGCCGCTAGCACTGGCTGCATTGACAGTCTTGGTCACAGCAGGGGACGCCAGGTAGGACGCTGTAGCCATGAGCTGCGGCGAGCCACATCGGTCTTCAAGGAAGCCAGCGGCCTGCAATTGGGCGAAGCACTTGCGGTGGCAGCAGCTGCTTTCCATGAAGTTGCGGCGAAGCCAGCCCCTAGGACGTCGTGGCCCACGCCGTGGCCGAACGTGAGGCCAAGCGCCGCCGAGATGCCATACGTCTCGACGCCCGGGATTGCTTAGCTCGCGTGGCTTTGAGTCTTGAGCCTTGAGTTTCGCTTCAACGAGGTCTAGTTGTGGCCAGCACCAACTCGAGCCGAAGCTACCATGACCGACGCAACCGCCAGTGTGGACATCAGTTGCGCTACGGATGCCAGCGCAGGAGCGGCCAAGTGACGGACATCGAGTACTATCTGTAGAGCAGCATAAGCGAGTACGTGTTTATGATCTGGGTTGGTGGTTGTCTGGGATTCCGCTGACTAGCTGGAATAGCGGTGGTGAGTGAAGTTGAAACGTGATCGAGATTGAGTTGGACTGCACTGGCTTGGGCCCTTCCTTGCCTTGCCGACGAGCTCTCTGGTGCCTGCTTTTGAGGCCAACTCGGTGGGGATGCGGCGACGTGTCGTGGCAACGAAGACCCACCAAACCGCGGTTCTAAGCCACGGGGACTGTCCACGGAGAGGGTTGACTGTGTGCATCCACACACCGAAGGACTACTGCTATTCCCGCCACGAACCATGGAGCGTCAGGAACGGGGCGTGATACGAGCTCTCGTTCGGACGTTCGTTGGAGGGATCTTGGCGTTGAGATGTTGCTGTCGTTGCCAACTTGTTGGTGCCGGACCGCCATCCAGCGCTTGAATTCCTTTCGGGTAGGGTTTCCGCCAATCAGCGCGCAAAGATACCTCCAAAGTGGCCGCGGAAATGGCCAAGTACCGATAAACTGTGCGGAGAATAAGACGGCCCGACCCAGCCACAATGGTGCGGTGCGGTGCGATGCCGTGGGGTGGGGTGGGGTGGGGTGGGGTGCAATGCGACCCGGTGCGGTGCGGTGGGGTGCGAGCTCGCGCCACGGCCATAGCAAGCCAGCACATCGTGGCGCCAACTCCTTGGGCCAACATCTTGTTGTCGCTATTTCGCCTGCTGGGGCTGCAATGCAGGCCGGCGCGTGACGTTCTCGGCCCAGAAGCGGTTTTTCTTCACCTAGCCGCGTATTTCCGCGCCAGACATCCTCTATCCTCTATGGGTCCGCGCTGAATGTATTTTCTACTCGCAAAGGGGATGGGGAGGGAGGGATCCAGTCAGGGGCTTTGTATGGGGGCCGACCAGCCAGGTTCCCCGAAAAAATGTTTCGGTTCCATAGTGAAACCAAGTGGAAGTCGCGCCGGACAGTCAGCCAGCAGACGCATTGAGCCAAATCGAGCAGGAGCGGCCGAGAGCGAGAGCGAGAAAGCGCCGCAGAGACACTAGCTAGCCTCTGGCCGCAGCAATCGACGCGCGCGCGCAATCCGCAAGTGCACCGCCCCAGCTCCGTCCGTCCGTCCGTCCGTCCGTCGGTGGGTCGGCCTCTTTCGTCGCGGAAGTCCGGCTCCAGCGGTCACGGGGGGGGGGACGACAGCAGATTTTGATCGGACGACGGCCCAGCGCGAGCGCGAGTGCAGAGGAGACGAGACCGCCTGAGGCGAGGCGAGGCGAGGCAAGGCGAGGCGAGCGTTGCTCTGGCTGTTTGGCGCGCGCACAAGCGAATCGAGAGCCGCGTGCACACACGGCGACTGGCTGGTTGGCATGCCCGAGGTACGGCTGGCCATCTTGCTCATGCTCATGCTCTTGCTCTGGTTCTGGCTGGGGAGAATGCAGGACGTAGGACGCGAGGCTCACTGGTGCTGTGTGTGTGTGTGTGTTATTGTTGTGGCGCTCGATAGAGCTTGGTGTTCGCGGCGCAGGCGCCTGCCTACGTGTACCAGAATGTGGCCTTTGACGCCACCGTGAAGCTCGTGAACGAGCACAAGGCCAAAGTGACGGGGTATGCATCTCTACAACTCGTTCTACCACCGGCAGCGAAGGGGGAAGACGCCATCGAAAAAGCTAACGATCTCTATCCCTCCGTGTTTGAATTGTGCTCTCCAGCACGCGTAAGGCGCTCCAGGTGGCGTTACGCTACCACGACACGTACGACCTCGTGGAGGAGCAGGACGCCGTGCTACGACTCGTATCGCCGTCTCCGGCCGCGCTGGACCCGGCCAGCGGCACGTGCCAACTCTCTCTGACGCTGCAGCCGCTTACAGCCGCCTGTGACGGCCGCACCTTCTGTCTGGAAGTACGAGCGACGGAGGCGGACGTGGAGTCAGTCTTTTCATCTGCTGTTACAGTTGTGAAGGAGAAGCTGACGGTGGTGCAGCAACCGCCTGACGTGTGGTTCAAGGACGAAGGAGGACGCGAGAAGTGCATGAGCGTGCAGTTATCGCTGGTGCCAGCGCCCGGGGCCTTCCTGGAGGACCGCGTGGTGCCGCTGGACGTGCGTCTGCTCTACGAATCTGGGAACCCTGTTCTGAACCAGAGTATCCTTCGACTGTTCCCAGACATGCGGCCGAATATGTCTCGCGGCCGTGCCACCGTGTCCTTCCGCATCGACGACGTGTCCAAGAACCACCAGGGCCAGTCCTTTGTTCTGGAGATTGGGCCGGAGCGCCAGGAAGGGTCGTCCATGTTTCAGGACATTGCTCCCACGCGGACGTCGATCATCGCCATCCGCTCCAAGCGCAACAAGCGGAAGCTCAATGCGGCGGCGGCAGCGGCGGCCGCGGCAGGAGGCTACGGCATGCGCGCGTCGCCGCGTAGTGTGACGCGCACGCCGCCCACCAACATGATGGTCCCTGGTGCGTCACAGATGACGTCGCCCCTGGGCAATGGCGCCGTAATGCAGCCGCACTCGCAGTCCCAGTCGCAACGTGCTCGCAAGTACATGGCTACAGCCAACCCCATGAACTACGGTGTGCCCCAACAACAGCAGCAGCAACATCAACAGCAGATGCCCATGCAGCAGCCCATGACGTCCATGTCCTGGAGCAGCCACCTCATGCAGCCAAACAGCAGCGCGGGGATGACGCAGACGCAGACGTCTCCACAAACGCCGCAGACGCAGCAGACGCCGACTGCCAATGCCACTGGTGGTGGGGTGGTGGAGTGGGCACTGGGTGGCTTTGAGATCCACCCAGACGGCTCCGTGAACACGTCGCGGCCGATCTATCGCTGCCCACAGTGTCGGCGACTTAATGACGTGGACATGCTGGCGGCCGGGCCAGCGCTCTCGCACAGTTCACGCTGCGTGTTTGCTCCGGCCAACAGTGCCAGTCAGAGCGGGCTGCTCTACGGTCGTTCGCAGATGGACGGCACACCGTCAAACCAGCAGATGCAGATGCAACAGCAGCAGCGGGGATACGGTGGAGGGTACCCTCAGTCATCCATGCCCATGCAGCAGAGTGTGGGGCTGAGCATGAGTGGGGGACTTAGTATGGGGCTGACCAGCACGTCTCGAGCCCCAACGACCAGCAGCTATGGTGGGGCTGTGGCGACGGACTCGGCCTCGCTCAATGTGCAGCAGAATACTGTGAACCTGTCCTCTGGCACTGGTACCAGCGCTGGCGCTGGCGCTGGTAGTGGAGGTCAGGAAGGCGCGTCACCCAAGACACTGGCGGCGCTCGGGACGGCGTCCAGCCAGCGGCCGGGACTCACGATCTCGCCCTATATGAACAAGGTGACGACGGAGGCGGCCACGACTGGCGAGCAGGCGGCGGACAGTGGCAACTTGTTCGAGAGCAACGCCTTCCATAACCAGATGGAGATGGCGGAGCTCAGCGGAGGGGACAAGCTGGCGTTCATGGGGAAGAACAGTCCGGGGGCCAACCCGGCGCTGGATTCGAAGCAGGCGGAGGAGGCTGGCGGCTCTCTGGGTGGACTCACCATGGGCTCGGCGCTCTTCAACGAGATGAGCAGCATGGGCATCAGCCTGGACCAGTTCGACAAGGGGGATGCACCACTGCTGGGCGAGTTTGGCGGGCTGGACGCGGGCCCAGAGGCCGCCAACGAAGAGGACCAAGTGTTCTACATCCTCGCACGCATGTACACGGACGCGCAGGGCCAGAAACTCGGCCTACCGGCCTTCGACCAGTTCCAGCGCATGGTACGTTGTCTCCTCCTGTGTATGTCTGCATGG
The DNA here is from genome assembly GCA_023338225.1 of Halophytophthora batemanensis. Lineage (NCBI taxonomy): Eukaryota > Oomycota > Peronosporomycetes > Peronosporales > Peronosporaceae > Halophytophthora > Halophytophthora batemanensis. The sequence continues at coordinate 7,131 of JAADYK010000898.1, read as the reverse complement.
CGCATGCTATGGCGCGTGAGGTATGTCGTATGCGCCTGTGTTTGTGGTGGAAACTGACGTCTGTGCTTGTATTGCTGCATTGCTGCATTGCTGCATTGCTCCGTGGTGCCGTGGTGCTGTAGATGGGGTTCTACAGTGAGGCGCAGAACGACGTGCAGACGCAGGTGGTGTTCCATCCACTGCGAGACCTGCCGCTAGGGGAGAAGGAGCGCATGGACATCACGGCGCAGTTCATGGATGAGCTGGGACGGGACTCGGAGGCCGTGCACTCGCTGCCCAAGCACCAGCACAACCTCATCATGCTGCGCGAGGACGCGCTAATGTTTTACTGGAGCCAGTCGCTCGTATGAGGCCGTGACGTATGAGGCTGCGACGCCATCTGCTGGGCTTAGAGACGCGGCTGGTGGGTCAGGGCCGGGATCTGGACTCCCTGGGCTGCCGATAACAAGAAGGATTGTATGTCCGTGTGTGCGTGCTGTAGTGAGCGTGGAGGCGTGTTAGACGTCACGAAGCGAGGCGAGGCGAGCAAGCTGCGTAGTGCCGTGTGCATTTCTGCATAATGGGGCCGGATCCGAGTGGAAGATCTGGACGAGAATTTGAGTGAACCACAATCAAAAGTTGACATGGCGGCGTGTGCGATGCGGCTTCTGGCGCTCTAGACTGGGATTTCAGCGCCTAGGACGTCCAAGCGGTAGATGACCACGCGGCCGTAGAAGTCGCTACTTCGCTGGAAAGTGAGCGCGAGGGCCGTGACGAGCCCCACGCGGCATGAAAACTCCTGCAGAGCATTCGAGTCCTCGGGCTCCACGTCTACCAGCGCGTCGGCCGCCTCCCAGCGGCTGCTCTGCGGGCGTCGCACGTGCACCTGGACGTCTTGCCCCGTGAATCCGCCCTGGAACATGATGCGAAGGCTGGAGGGACTCACTGTGCGGTGGAACAGCACCTGCACCTGCTGCGGAGTGCCCTGCGCCGAGTTCCAGCAGCTCGAGTCGTCGGCGGAGAGCATGTGCGCCTCGCCGTAGAGCTGCTTGTTGCGGTCCAGCACGGACGACGCGCGGCAGCGCGTGCGCGGGTCGCTCGTCAGCGATGCTGCGGGCGGTGGCGGGCCCCGCGCTTCTCCGGAAGCGGAGGTGGCGGCGCCGCCGCCATCGTGGTGAAGCAACCCGGCGGTCATCTTGACGTTAGTGATCAAGTGACGGGCTGCCGCGTCCATTATGGCAATGGGTTTGTCGACATGTGATTGGCGGAGCGGCGTTGCTCATGGGGCGGGACAGCGTGCGAATTGTCGATAAGACATGCCACACCAGAGGTCGTATCCAGTTTGGGAGGCTAATCCTTCGATCCTTCTCGAATGTCTCCTTGTACCTGTCATCTTCCTGTAACAGGGAATCATACGCTTCCGTGGAACTTTCGAGCAGCCTCCACGCCAATGGCACGCCAAATGCCAATGGCTTTTTCTGCATCCACATTTGCCGTCTCAGTGGCATTGCGTCCGAATTGCGTCCGAATTGCGTCCGAAACGCCAGATGAACGCAAGCATTCCTATCCAACGACGAATTGGGCGGTAGTCCGTTCTAGAGCGTCTCAGTATGCCATAGACACCTCCATACGAAATTGGATGCACTTGACTTCAGTATAGTATAGTGAGGCGTAGGATTGCCGTCACCGAGAAGCGCAGATCCAGAAGCTCCGAAAGCACCGCAGATCCCAGAGTAGACGACGATAAGCAAGAGCAGCAGCATGGCCCCGACGGAAGCTAAGGCATTGTGGGCGCCCGTGAAGTGGGCGCAGCGCAAGGACGCGCTGTATGTGACGGTGGACCTGCCGGACGTCAAGGACGAGAAGGTCCAGCTCTCGGACAAGAACCTCACCTTCCAGTGCGTATCCAACCAAGGGCTCCGTCCGCGATCTTGCTGCTGTGGCTGTTGCGTGGGGGAATAGCGTGCTGATGGAGGTGTGCGTTGTGCTGTGCTGTGTTGTGTGTGCGCAGCGGCACGAGCAACGGCAAGGAGTACGAGGTGTCGCTGGACTTCTTCGCGGAGGTGGACGTGTCGGCCAAGGAGAGCATCTGGGCCAAGACGGACCGCAACCTGCACTTCCACGTGGTGAAGAAGGACAAGGAGGCCGAGTTCTGGCCGCGCCTGCTGGCCGACAAGAGCCTCGAGAAGACCAACGTCAAGGTGGACTGGGCAAAGTTCGTGGACGACGACGACGAGGAGGAGGCGCAGGAGGGCTTCGACATGAGCGCGCTCAACGGCGGCGGCGGCTTCGACATCAACCAGATGATGGCCGCGCAGAACGCCGCTGGAATGATGGACGACGGCAGCGACAGCGACGATGAGGACATGCCCGACCTCGACCCCAACGACAAGTAAGTAAGGCGCGAGGAAGGAGTGGGCAGTCCACCGGCCTGTACGTACAAGTGCAACGCAGTATGAACATGAAGGCGACGGACGGAGCGGTTAACAAGCGAAAAGGAGGCGAGAAGCGGGGAAGGGCGGCCAGTGCGTGGTTTGCGTCTGTTGTGCGTGGCGGCCGCTTGCGCTGGTGTCTGGGGTAGAGACGGAGACGAGGGTCTGGCTGGCCTGCTCTGCTCTTCCTCTGCAGTTGTTAGAATGCTGTTCCAGACTTGTATCTCCGCTTGTGCCTCCTGTCCGCCGTCTTTGTGGGAGATTTAGCGTCGCTGCGCGCGTGGCGAAGAATACACTGCTTGCCTTACGAAGGTGTCCTTGGCGTTGGTCTTGTAGCGATCTGTACGGGTCCAAAGGCGGATTGGGAGAATTCACTTACTTTCATTCTTGGTGGCTATTGTGCTGGTTGCTTGCTTGGACTGCGCAGTAGGAACAGGAACGCGACAGCAGTGGAGAAAGCGAAGGTGAGGAAGCGGAGAAGCGGAGAAATAACACGGGCGCAGACGAGCAGAGGCGGCTCACGGAGAGGCGGGCAGGACGCCAACACCGGCAACGGCAGTGGCAGTAGCAGTGGTAGTGATAGTCAACTAGGCGGCCATGCAAAAGAGCCCCTTGTCCTCCGGGTGTTTCCGGAAGCGCACATTGGAGAAGAGAATCTTGCGCACCGACGATTTCCACACGGGCGACTTGCGTTGGTCACTAGGACGCACAACCAGCAACACCAACAGCAACACCAACAGCAACACCAACAGCAACACCAACAGCAGACAAGTGAGTCATTTGCGTCGCCTGCGTCGCGCGCAGATCTGCTCGTCTAGACGCTCAAGTACTACAGCCGCCACACGCACCTCTCGAGCTTCCAGTTGAGTTGGCTCTCGTACTGCTTCTCCACAAAGTCGCAGATCTGCTTGAACGTGCCCTGCACGGTCAGATAAAGCGATAACTCAGCCGTCAGATGGACCCAGCGCAATAGACGAGTCGCACCCAGATGGCTACATTCCGTCTGTTGTGATGACGAGCCACGTACTTTGCCGCCAGGGAGCACAGCCAGTGCGTGGGAGATCATGTCTCCGTAGGTGACGCTCGCCACCGGTTTGCGATACTCTGCCAGTGTAGGAGTGCAGACATGCAGACGTGCAGACGTGCAAGAGTAGTGTTAGTTGGGCCAATGCGTCCATATGCATCCCACCAAGCACCCATGCCAGTATTCGTGGCAATGTGCACGTACGGTTCTCTGGGATCTCGGACAGATCTTGCTCTTGGCAGGACGGACAGAACCACGTCTCGGGCGGGTCCTTGGACGGGTCCAGGTCCACGCAGCTCATGTGGTACCAGTTGGAACGGTCCAGGCATTTCTTGTTGTCACACGCGATCATGTTGCCGAAGCTCGAGCCCTTGCACACGCAGTAGAGTCGCTGCTTGCGCTTCTTCTTCTTGGGTTCAGCCTCGCCTTCACCTTCAGCCTCGGCATCGGGCTCCTGGATGAGCGCTCCGCCGCTGTTGCTACTGCTGCCCCGGCCACCTTTCTCACGGGCGAATTCCGAGCCCAGGATGGTCACAGGCCGTCGCTTCTTCACCGTAAAGGGCTGGCTGGGCTGCTCCTCGTACAACCCATCGTCTTCGTTGTCGCTGGGCCCCTCAGCCATGACACTGTACTGGCGGTTGCTGTTCTCCTTGTCGAGCAGCTTCTTCCGCTTCAGGCGCTGCACCGAGCGGGCCTTCAGCCGGTCCACCACGGCGCTCTCCATGTCCCCCTTTGCCCCCGTGAGCTGCAACGAGATCCAGAAGTTAGAAGCGCCGTGCTAATGGCCAAGCCGAGTCGAAAGCGATCGAGAAAGCTGGATGCAGAGCTTACATAAGTCACGAAGGACGCGATGCTTGAGGTCTCGTCGGCGCGCTTGCATTCCTCGTTGAAGTGTCTACAGCGCCGTTGCAAGTGTGGAAACGGGTCAGTTCGCAGCAAACAGCCAGCCCGCCAGCACTTGTCTGCATGCGCACCTTGCCACCGTGATGGCCATTTGCTCTCGGGAACTGCCAGGCGTTTCCGGGATGCGGTGGAACGCCATGTACTTGCGCAGCGCGTTCGTCTAGCCATTCGTCCAATGTCCATGAGCACACACACACACACACACAAGCAACCATCGTCGCAGCCACGTAAGTGCAAGCAGCAACCATCTCATGCGCACACAGAGGTGTATCTACGCAGCGTGGTGTTGCGGCGGGAAAGCGCTTTGGCTGCAGTCTCCGACGCGTTGCGCATCAGATTGGGTGTGTCATTCCGACGATACAAGAGCGTGCAGATTGACACGCTGCCTGCGCGCAACTCCCCCCGCCCGCCGCACACGCGCGCAACTGCGCATTGCGTGTGTACACGCGTTTGGAGCATCTGCAGCGCACGCGCACGCGCTCCCCCTTGGTGCAATGCAAGCAAGACGTGCTCCACTCTTGGTGTGCGCAACGTCATGCGTCTCGTTTGTTGCGCAATGAACGTACTCGCAGCTTGGTGAAGTCCACCGCCATGTGCAGAGGGTACTGCGCGCGCTCGCCCGGCAGGATGGCGCTGGCGTGGCCTCCGTGCTGCTGCGCGCTTGCCCTCTCCGTCGGCGCCAGCTCCGCTTCTGCTGCATGCAGATCCGCCATGTTCTTTCTGGGTAGGCTTCACGGCGCTGACTGAGAAGTGCATACTCGGTCGCTGATTGGCCAGAATCCACAAGTCAGTTTGCGTCAAAAGTGGATGGGTGCCAGGTAAATATGGGATGCTGTGAGCGCTCTCCCCGTTCACTCACGGCGAGGACGAGATCGCCGTTCGCTGCGCGCTAGGGCACAGCTTCACCACCGCAGTCCACTACCTCCGCTTGTGTCGGCGCTGCCTCCGCTGGCGAGGCCGCCATGGCCTGGGTCCTAGAGGGATTGGCCGGACTCCCATGGGTCTCAAGTCGTAAGGAACTGGTCGCCACCCTAGAACTAGACGCCTGGTGCGCCTCGCTGCGGATGGCCTTCGAGCTACAGGGGGCCCAGCACCATGTTCGCGTCAGAGCGTGGATGGCCGAGGACGAGTTCCAAGACCTGCTGATGCGGGACGCTCGCAAACGAGTCGAAGCCGAATTCAAGAACATCCGGCTTGCGACGATCGAGGACGGCGAGTTCGGCTACATTGCACTGCAGACGGCGGCCGCTCTCGCGGGATTTGGCGTCCCTGTTCCTCCTGTGCTCAACTTGGTAGCGATGGAGAGAGCCTTCCTCGCTCACCGCGCTCGTGTGCTCGCCACGCCACCGAACAGTGGTCGTCGAGCCGTCCCGGGCCGCCCCAGATCTCCTGTGTGGTGCCACTTTTCCGACGACCCGGACGCGCTGCACCAGTCGGCGATAAGGTGCTGGTACTGCTTGCACAACGTGAAGCACAACCGCCTTCCGAAGGTGGCTGCTCGGCACCTTGTTCACGAGTGCCGTGTGTTCTCTCATCTACTGGCCGAGACGCCATGGAGTTTCTGGCCGACGTGGGCTCGTAATGTCTGAATCGTGTTGTTTGTCTGGTGTCTGCGTGCCTCTTCTTTCAACGCGAGCTTGCACTCTGCTTCGGGCTAGCTCCAGCCCTCCTGCATGTTTGCTTATACGCCGTGTATGCTCCAACACTACTTTGCTCGGACTCACAGCAACAAGTCGGGCGTGCAGCAGTAGCAGCAGCTTGTTTCCTAGGGCTCGCTCAACCGTCAGCACCTCTCTGTGGACACCTCAAGTCGCGTGCTCAACAGAACGCATCCGTGCAAGCAGTGCGCGGAAGTCTCTCCCCAGAGCCGCGGAGAGGCCAAAGCGAGATGCATTCTACAGCCGGTCTCCATGCGCAATAACGACGCGACCAAGACAAGCGCCAGTCTTGTCGCGCTCGGAGGATCGCGCTTCTCGAGGTTCATTACTGAGAAAACAACAGATCCTGCCAGACTACGCTCGAGCTCATCGTCGCGCGCTTGCGGACGCTCGGCCGTCCGCCCGAAGTCCCGCCTGCCACCAAGGCGAAATGGCGTACTTTCGAGGAGTGGCGCGAGCTGGAGCAGCTTGTATTTCGAGGAGCCAAGTCCTGAAATGACCACGCGCTGCGCAAGGGTCCTGTGTGGGCATTTTTGTCAGTGAGGTCTAAGGCGGCAGTATCGACAAACACCCCCAAGACCTGCAAGCTTTGCGCCACGTCCGTCAGTCTTCGGACCGTGACAATAAGAAATGACCTAGCTGCAAAGTGCACCAACTCACCACCACGTTGTTGCGAGCAACTCAGCCTGGCGGAAATTGGCTGTGCTCACGAGGTGTGGCAATTCCTCGTGGCGGTACCTCCAAGCACCGCTCCGAACTTCACTACTCCACGTGACGATGCGTCTTGTTGCCGCAGGTGCTATCGATCTGTCTCCCAGAGCCATGACTACACATTGGCAACCCAGCATCTGAACGACTGCCCGAACTCCCAACGAGAATTCGGCTCGATGAAGAAGTGCGGCTTACCAGTCTGGGTCTGTTTCTGTTGAACCGACCCAGTGTCTCGTGTATCAATCATCATTCCCTGCAATACCGAGCGTGAAGATGTTGTGTAAGCAAGCTCACGCGCAGCGAACAACCGCGGAGTAAGCATCTCTGGACACCCGGACTCCAGGAGCCCGAATGACCAGGTGTTCCTCCTTCAGGTAGATGCTGCGCGCAGAGTTCGCGTCACGTGGCGCTCGAGTGCTAGACT
>JAADYK010000897.1:0-13072 GCA_023338225.1 Halophytophthora batemanensis | reverse complement strand
GGCCCTCCCCCCCACCCTCCCGCAAGCGGATGACTACATGATCCAAGAGTCGATTAAGCTCTACAAAGCGCCAAAGAGCGAACTGGTCCAGTGCCAAATCTGCGCGTTCGCCGCATCTCGCAATATACGTAGCCACTGACTGCCTCACGCCTGCCCCGCATGCGCTGCAGAGGCTCTGTATGCGCATTGGCCATGGTGAAGGAAATCATGTTCTGTCGGTTGCTAAGCATTGTCCGCATTAAAGAGATGGGCACACACATCACGCCAGAGATGCCTGCTCGCAAAACCAAACACAGAAAAACACACAAGGTCTTTGCGGGCAAGTTTATGACACAAGGCTTACCGCCTGCACAAGTCCGTATGACGCTAGCGCGCAGGCTTCACCAGGACACAGCGAGACCACTTTCCCTGCGAGTCGTCCAGGGATTCACGCAGTACTAAACTTCAAAGACACTAGACAGGAATGATTTCGTGGGTGATATCAGTCAGTTGGTCGGTGAGATTTGCTGCAAGGAACAGCAGGTGATACACATCCGTTTGGCTTTAATCTGGTGGTTGATACAGATAGCACCCCAGTGCTCGACTGCAGTAGCGACGAAGACCCGTTCCTTGTAGGCTTTTCAACAAAAAAATCCGTACCTGAGTGCCGACCAGAAAGTCGCGACCTACATCCTACACACCAGCGTCACACGTAGGACCAACCAGCTCGACTATCCTGTTTTCGTAACTGATACCACGGATGTGCGTCGCTGTTTCTACACTCTCGCGTAATTCGTTTCATCTCAGTGTCAAGATAGACGCTATACAGATGCCCTCGTCTCGTTACGGCGTGTGTGTACGCGCGTCATCGGCAAGAAACTTGCAGCGCACACCGTTTCTGAAGATGCCGGCATGGTGTAATTCAATGCCTTCCAGTGCGTGTTTGGCCGGATTCAAGCTTCGCGTATTGTGTGAACAACTTCCACGTGACACAAAAGGTGATTGAGCGTATGAAGAGTATGCCACAGTTCGTTTGGCAACATGATCCCGGAAAGATATCGCCAAACTTCTCTTAGCGGTGCCACAGCTGAGCTGAACAATATGAAACGCTACGTTTTCGCTGACGGGGCTGCAATACCGAAGTTAGAAAACTTTGCACTCTATTTCACTGGTGCATGGCTCTCTGTCAACTTCTGGTGCTGGTAGGTACAGACCTAGTGGCTACGCAAAAACAAACAAACAAACAAAAACAATCCAGACTAACAGTTCAATACAACGGCCAAACCGGACTGGACGCTACGGTGTCGCCTCAAGATAGACCTTCTCATTGAGCAATTACTCACCTATTGCCGGATCGAGAGCACGCACACAAAGATGCTTACCGAATTTCTAGGTGTGGACGAGAAGATGTGTCGTCCGCTGAAGTCGATGATTGCAGAATCCCATGGATGGGAGGTAAACGAGCAGCGAAGATCTATCGTTTTCCTTCTCGATACTACTTCGCCAGAATACTCGCCAATTATTGCTCGCGTCACTTCTGTCAGCTGCGACCTGGTATGCGATTCTCAAGGTCTGCGGACACCAGAGGCACTGCCCGCTACAGTGCGGCTTAACACGCACATCACATATAGAAGTGGAGGATATACCCGCAGATGACAGATTTGTTGGCACAGCTCATCAAACTTGCTGGTGTTGTTACAGCCTTAAAAGCGGGATCTGCGTTCACCTCGTCTTCGCGCTGTTCAATGATGACCTGCAAAAGTCAGGCAAGCGGTAGCCACTGGCATACGGCATACAGAGTCACGCATATGGTACGTAGACTAAGACAGGAGCACCAACAATTAGGATGGCCGTGTCTCAATGACTATGTACTTCAGCTTCAGTAAATAGGTTTGGTCATGAGCGCAATCGAGATGGTATGAATTAACTAAGTCGCATGGCAATACTTGGGTGTACCAGTGCGTACGTGTGGCGGCGGTCCCCGTCTGCAATAAAATGTCTAGGCTTCGCTCGTGTGGTTCTCATGGATGTGGCCAACTAGACACAGGAATGTCGAGACGATCAATTCCTGGTTGACTGCAAACACATATAATAGGATCAAGTCTAATTTGCTATTGGGGATGGTACTTGACGGAATTTCATTGACTATTTAGGTGCTGCTGCAATTCCTTTGTGTCAATCCTCACGATGGAACTTCAACATAGTCATTAAAGTGTCACTAGTAGGAATTACAACAATATGAAGATACGAAAGTATCGCACTATCTCTCGAAGTAGATGGACAGACTGCATAGTTCGGGGGTGACACTTGAATCTGTTGCTGTGGACGGCGCGACTGGAGAACATCATCACCGGCATGCGCTCCTTTATGCAAAACTCGAGGATACAGTTAATGAATATTCCCATCTTGAGTTCGCAGTGAACAATAGCATCGCGCGTCACGGTAGCGTTAAACAGCTCGACCGGATTGTTAATGGCGGTGAATTCACGCGATGTGTGGAAGGCTTGATATTGCGAAAACATGATCTCAGATCTCCGCTTTTTACAGTACTTGGCAAAGCTGTGGCCGCAAAGTCCACGACGCTGTCATCAACACCAACTTAGCATCGTGGGCTCGACGTGTGCGACAAAAGTACAATGCATGAAGGCCAGTCTGAGTTAGGCTTCAGAAGACCACTCCGTGGTTATCGCACTCTCATAGATCTTCTTCACCACATATAAAATCTTCATAAACTGCACGATCGAGCTGACCGGACCGTAAACAGCTTGCATAGCGTTTACTTTGGTTTTGTTTGTGTCATCCATGACGTGCTTGATATGAAGCGACTTATCGACGACTTGCTGTAATGTGTGACGAATTCAGGCAGTGCTTTCGTGAAGCGAACCCCCATCTGCTGTGACACCACCATTACAGCTGCGAGGTGGAACTGGCAAGTCTTGTCAGAGAGATCAACAATCAGTAACATAAACGATACTTGATTCAGCTTGTAAATAATGTGAGTATACAAGACAAAGGTTTTTAGGTCTCACTGGACCACAGATAGCACTGATAGAGATTCCTCCTGAAAACTGAAGCAGGGCACCAAGCATTTGCAAACGTACGGCGACTTTAGGAAAATTTCAGCCTGCTCTGGCGCGCTGGTTCTCATCGGAGACGTAAGTCGGACCAGTGTGGGGAAACACGGCATCGTCAAACGAGCTCCAGCCTCTTCTTTCGTGACCAGGTGTGGTTGCTGACAAGGGTGTGTCGTGCCCCGCAAGTTACACGGAGCGAAGGTCGCAAAGTCGCGGCATGATTTCCTCACACAGACCAGGCATTTCGCGCGCATGGATCAAGGCGAGTGGTAGAGGCACATGCTGCAGGAGAAAATATGACTCTTCTCCGTACAACATGCTTGAAAATCACTAGAAGAAGGCTAGTATTCCTTTTTAGCATCGCTGAGGCAAAAGCATCCCAGGACATCTTGGTGGGTATGATACGAATGAGCGCAAGGGGGAAGTAGTTGGCGATTGGTGGGTGAGGTTAGAGGCCTTGTGTGCTCGGCTGACTGGTCTGGAAAAGACAGAAACTTCCCTGCCAGCCCACAGGTGGGAAAGGAGCTTCGCTGGGTATAGCTGTCTCCTTTGTTGTGCGAGACCAATATTTCTTGGTAAACGATGTTTGGTTGGTAAAATCGCCTTAGACCAAGTACAACATTCTTTGTGAGGACTTCAAACGATTTGAAATGCACATGGAGACTTATAGAGGGGTGGTGAATTACTGATGGGTAGCTCCGTCTTGCTTGGTCTCGATAAAGTACTGCGTGTGTACGGTTTTGTTCAATGCTCAGTGGAAAAGGATATGCCGTCGAGTCTTCTAGATCTGAAGAGATCTGCGTATCTACTCACCAACGCTTAGCCACACAGTCGTCACAGCAACATTTACACCACACGTTCGAGCTGTAGAAGACATTGATCTACATCCCCGCACTTATGAACTGGCTCATGACCAAGAGGACCTTAATCTCCGCGCGTAACTCCATTTCAACAAATACGGCGCTCGGAGAAGAGAAGGGATTCATGAACTACGTGATCCTGCCTCTCTCCTTGTCCTCAACGTAGACATATCTGCCGTCTACAGCTTGTTGAGAATTATATTGAAGCCCGATTCATACTTGTGTGCTTTGGGTTGCATACTATATATCGCCCCCTCAATCGCATGTAAAGTCCCACAATATTCCCAAACATATCGCTAGCTCTAAGGATCGTCGTCGTGTAGACACCGATCCCGCTCCCACTCGTGGAGAAAACTGCAGTGGTGGGGTTTCCCGCACGGTGTTTTTACAACGTCAGCCATGGCTGTAGTTGGTCGAAACATATCGCGCATGCTATGCAGCGTTGCCACATAAGCCCTTAAATCAGTTCCTTTTGCAGTTGTATCTCACGAGGTCCTCCAGATCCTTGGGAATGACCAGGTCAGGATTGAACGATTTGTCCAATCTCACGATGTCTCTCGACGAAAAGGTCTCAAGTAGCACTGACGCACCCCAGCTCTCGTATCTTGGTACTGACGAGTCGGAGATCCTGAAACGTGAGTTTATGACAAGCTCCGCGAATAGCTGGTTGGCCCCTGACGTCTTTGATAACTGTTGTACCACCTTCGTGTGCGGAGTAATTACGTGGCAGATGGCTTTGTTATCGTGAGCAGGCTGGCATTGCTTCTGGTACTTGTGCTTCCACGATTGGAGCACAGGAAAGTCGGAACGCTTCGGCTCGTACCGGATTTCTCTGTTCTAGACGTGGGTCGGAATAGTAAGGTGTTTTGCTGTAAACGCTGTGGATTTTGCGTTGATCAGCGGTAGAGCTTCGTTTGTGTGGCTTGTGGTGTTGTCTGGGTCAGCTGGAACCGTGCTGGACAGATATTCGAGAAAAAAGAGTCGCTCTGGGGGAGCCGAAGTAACGTCGAGCGCATCAATGCATACCGATTGTTCGACTGCAGAGCTACTTCCGTATCCGTACGCGCTTGGCGCTTGGTTGTATACATCGACGCGGGGCTACTTCTGTGGTGGTTGAACTCCGGGGTGGCCGCGACGCACTGCCGCTCTAGCACCTCGTGTGCGGCCTACAGGCTGCATTTCTGGTATTTGCTTTCGAGAATGAGCTGTGGGTAGGCCACAGCGACCAGTCATCCCTGATTTGACAACTTTCTGTAGATTTATTTTACAAGGTAGAGTAATTTATTTAACTTCTGACTGTAGCCATAGCCAGTTGACTCACTACCGCGTTTTGGCACCATCTTCACCAAACCTACCCTGTTGTGATGATGCCTGCACGCAACCCCATTCTCGACACAAATGACGAAGGAGACTCTCTACTGAGAGGCGCTGCCCGGCTGCCAGCCTTCATCAAAGCTAAAGAGGTCGGCATATCTCCTGCCAGGACTCACCAAGCTCTCCATGCGTTGCTTCTCGTCATCTCGGATAACCACTCGATCGACTTGTCCGAGGATTCCGTGCGGCCGCTGAGAACGATGGTGAGGGGGCACTTCACCATGAACACGTTCACGGAGCTGATACTTACGCTGTCCGACAGCAACGACTTGCACGGTCTGTCTATCTGCATCATCGATGCCAACAGATCCCTCTCTATGCAAGAAATCCATCATAGAGAACACTACCTTCCTCACCTTGTCCGCTGGTTAGTTGGCAGCTATCGGCCAGCACCTGGCGTGGCATCCAGATGGAAACTGGATCTGACCTCGGAACTCCTCAGATCTTATCTCGAGGCTGGCCATCCGTGCCCTTGCATGTCAAACAGCCCCGTTCGCTGCTGCAAGAACCGATCACTTTCGCTTTGGACCCTCCCCGTCCGCCCAACCTGCTCAATTCTGCTCGACTTCGTTGCTTCCCCGTCCATCGAAGTCCCGCGCCTGCGGTGATCACTCAAAGCCGCTACCTCGGCCGAGCAGCCATGACGAAAGGAAGGTTCGTCGTCAACCCGTTCTCGGAGCTCAATCTCCACCCAGGCGATCACTCGCAGCTTCAGGAACTGGCCAACACGATGATCATGAGCAACCTCGAGCTGTACAACAAGTTCATGAGCTCCGGGAAGCGCAAAGTTGACACACGCCGCTGGAAGCAGATCAAGACGAGAGAGAAGGTCATCGCATACGCTGAGAGACCCGAGTCGGCGTCATCTGCGTCGGACAACGAACCCACGGGGTCAGGCCTGCCCATGATTCTGGTTGTCGGCCCCATGGAAGGCAAGCTGGACGACCTGGTGTATGGTGTGTTGAACCCGACCCTGGAGAGCATGCGCATCAAGGCATCGTACGTAGACGACATCAGCGGCGCCGCTGTGCTCGAGTCCGTGGTGGAGCCCACGCTTGAAGATCCGTTCCAGTCACTCATCATCAAGTGGATGGAGCTCGACATTCCTTTCCACTCGACGAACCTGGTCAAGAACCGCGACTACGTCTATCTAGAGGGAACGGGCTTCGTCCACGCGGCCAACGGAGATCGCGTTGGTTACCACCTCTTGCACTCTGTCAACTTCCCGCAGACGCATGAGCTGCCAAATCGCATCCGTGGCAACTTGTCCATCGTGGCCTTTTGGAGACAGACTGGCGCCAACCAGATGGAGATGTACGCGACGGGCATCATGGACCCGGGTGGTGACATGATTCGGCGGCTCGTAGTGCCCAACATGGCGAACGCCTTCTTGTCTAGCCTCAAGTACGCGTACTGCGGACAGATGAAGAAGCTCGCCTGGATGCTGGACAAGCGCTACCAGGAGTCTAAGGACCACGGCGCGCCGAACAAGAAGAATGTCTGTGTGACGTGCTCGGCGCCAATCACCGGTCGCAAGCTGGGCGATTTTGGCAAGAGCAACAGCACGTGCAAGTTGTGCTTCGGCTTCGTGTGCCATGCCTGCAAGATCGTGCGCAAGCTGAGCTTCGTGACGGCGGACCTGCTGCTTGAGCAACGGAAGGTGACATTCTGCACGGCCTGCATCAGTGAGGTGACCAGCATGAGCTCGATGGACGCGGCGCGAGCCCAGATGCTGGCTGGCAGCAGCAAGAGCTTTCACGCAGCCCCCTCGGGGATCAACTCCTCGGATGGCCACGAGACCATGTCCAACTCATCCTACTGCGGCTGAGCGTGGCATTGCATCAAACGTGGCTTTCTGAGGAGTTCGGCGGTCGAGTGGGCGAACGGTCCTTGCATTTCGTCTGTGGTAATATGTAATCGCTTGGCTGTTATCGATCTACCACTGAATTCTCACGAGATGCCAATCACTTGTTGCCGGTCGACCTTCTCAGGCACTCCAGGTTTCTCGCAGTCGGCTTCCTACTTGCATGGTCGCTACTCAATCCATTCTCACTTTTGCGCGCTTGTACTGGCCCATTCCTGTGTCTCCACACCCAAGCACATGACAACATTTCCTCGCTCCATTCTCTTGTTCGTTTTCTAATCTCTTCTTTCGACGGGAGATCGACCGGTGGGGTGGGAGTGATCGGTCGACCAGCGCTCAGGGGGGATGTGGATCCCTGCTGCTCAAGACCACGAGCGCTCCGCTCGCTCGAGGCCGATCAAGGACAACTCGTGTTTCCACTTGGAAGAGCACTACACAATCAAGACATGCTCATGCTGCGCGAGAACCAGCCGTAGCATCGCCAGCGAGAAGGTCTTTTCGTGCTCGCACTGCAGCCTGACGATTGACCACGACGTGAACGCCGCGCGCAACATCTACCTCAAGAACGAGCACCTGCTCACTCGGGCTCCTGGGATCCGGGTGCCCGGAGACGCCTACTCCGCGGTGTCAGGTGCGCGTGAGCTTGCTCACACACATCGACCTGAAACAGAAAACGATGTCTTCTAGGGCCAGACCGGTACTTTGGCAGCTCATGGTCGCTTTGGAATACATCGAGGCGTACGTATTGCTCGTCCCTTTGCGGCGTTTCGATGGCATTTACACTTTCCGGCGCAAGCGTGCTGCTTGCTGCCTGCTGCCAGTGTTGCTTGAGGGTCTAATCGACTTGGTAGAATACTGCCTGGAGCGGCTCAGTGCAGTGCTACGCAGCACGCGCCTGGCAGGTGCTCGTGTTCCGGTGGCCAAGCCCCCTAGGCTCGAAATCGACACTCGCGTTGACGCGAACCCGCGTCCGAAGGCAGACGCGATCGACTCGCGAGCAAAGTACCGTAATCCTCATTTGCGGCCATCCAATAGTACAGCGAGGCTATGTGCGCGTGGAAGGTGCCTTTTGTGCTTGTGCAGCGTTCAGCGTGGTCACGCCACAACGAACTGACACCATCGACTGAAATGCGCCACTAGCCCCCAGCCACCAGCAACCAGCCGCCTGCCAGCGCGTTTGGAGTCCCGCGCGCCTCCGCGCTGCTGCTCTCGGGGGCGAGCGCCTTGTGGCCAGCGGGAGACGGACGCAGCTACCCGAATCGCCGAGGCCACAGGGCGGGCGGGGCTCCGCGCCACGTTCCTGCTCCGGCCAGACAGCCCACCTCCTCCATGCCAGCTCGACGGAGCTGGCTGCGTGCGGAGAGTATCAAGCGCTCCTGGCGGAGTCACCCCGAGAGCGCCACTCTCCGCCCCGTCATCCTCCGCGCTGCCTTGAGCCAGCTGCCGCCACTGGCGTCTTCTCGTCCGGCCGCCAGTTCGGCCAGAACCCAGTCCAGCCAGGCCGCCGCAGTCGACGGAACCGACAGACGCTCACTTGCCAACGTCCCGTTGTTCTCCTACGTGAGCTGCGGAGGAAGCTGCAGCGCCTCGCGGAAGCACTTGCTGCCGAGATGAAAGGCCGCTTCATCGTAAACCCCTTCCCGACGGTGCCCCTGGCACCCACGGACGCCACCCAGCTGCACGAGCTGGCTGACTCGCTGGTGCAGTCCAGCATCAAGCGCTACCTGTCTTTCCTCGAGAACGACAAGCGCAAGGTCGATCTGCAGCGCTGGAAGCTCGTCAAGTCCCGCGAGGACGCGCGCGTGTATACGGAGCGCCCCCCTGCAAACGCCAGCCCGGACTGCCAGGACCTGCCGTCGCTCTTGTGCGTGGGCACAGCGCCCGGGAAGCTCGAGGACGCCATGTTTGGCGTGGTGAACCCGACCCTTGAGGTCATGCGCATCAAGGCGTCGTACGTGGACGACCTGAGCGGTGCCGCCGTGCTTGCTACAGTGGAGGAGCCGACGCTGGAGGAGCCCTTCCGCTCGCTGGTGGTCAAGTGGATGGAGCTGGACATCCCGCTGCACTCGACGAGCCTGGTCAAGAATCGCGACTACATCTACGCCGAGGCCACGGATATTGTGACTCTGCCCAACGGTGAGCGCGTGGGCTACCATCTGCTGCACTCCATCAACTTCCCGCAGACGCACGAGCTGCCGAACCGCATCCGCGGCAACCTCTCGGTGTGCGGCTTCTTCCGTCAGATCGCTCCCAATGTGACGGAGATCTACGTCACGGGGATCATGGACCCTGCGGGCGGGATGGTACGCCGCCTGGTGATCCCCGCCGTGGCCACGGCGTTTCTCTCGACGCTCAAGTACGCCCACTGCGGTCAGATGAAGAAGCTCTCGTGGGTGCTGGAGAAACACTACCAGCAGTCTAAATCGCGGGGCACGCCCGACAGGGAGCGCGTCTGCGTCACGTGCTCCGCGCCTATAACAAGCCGGAAGCTGGGCGACTTTGGCAAGACGGACTCCACCTGCAAGCTCTGTTTCGGCTTCGTGTGCCACGGCTGCAAGATCCACAAGAAGCTCAGCTTCATCACGCCCGACCTGGACCTGTCGCGGAGGAAGGTCACGTTCTGTACGGCCTGCCTCACCAAGGTGACCAGCACCAGCGCCGTGGACGCGGCGCGGGCGCAGATCACAAACGAGTACCCGATGGCCATCCATCATTCCTCTGTGGACTCCACGGAAGCGAGTAGCAGCAGCTAACTTGTTGGCGATATATAACCTAGGCAGTCAGCGAACACGATGAGGTTTGCTTGTATTTATCGCGGTGTGAGGTGCGTATGATGGGCTCGGCTGGCCGCCGTGCTTACCAGTGCTGCACTCAGTGCAGTGTACTTCCCCAGGGTGTCGAATGGCGACTGCCTAGCGTATTGCGACCCACAGGACCGGCGGCTTGACGCACGCGCCGGCCGAAATGCCTCCTGACCCATGCGCAAGTGAAGCTGCTTCCATCTCCGAGGCGGTAGACCTGCAACTTTGCTGGGTGGCGAGTGCCAGTATTTGGCTGGTGCGCGTGCCCTCCGAACACCAGGCACGTGACAAACAACACAGACCAGCGGCCCGCTGCACTTTGCTGGCCTCTGGGGCCGAAGCGCAACGCGTGACGTGCCTGGGTTCAGCTTGGAAGTCGTTCAACGCCTCGATCTACAACAGAGTGGAGCGCGTTGCATGCAAAACTGGGCTCCTTACGAGTAGCTGATTGGCTGGCTCCCACGAAATCTATGCCTGGCCAATCCTGGCGTTGATGTCTGTGATTGATCACTATTGGAGGGCGATATTCCGAAAAAGCGATGACATGCCATGGGAAGTCGGTGGTAGATTGGTAACAGTCAAGCAGTCCATGCTCGGAGCGTGGTGACATGCTCGACCGCCTTGGCGCAACTGGATTGCTTGCGCCAGAGCGCAGACCCCCACGTCACTGCAGAGTAGTAGGCACATGCGACCAAGCAACGCGGCGAGCCTCCCCTCCCCTCCCCTCGGCCGCCCCCCTTGCTGCACGCCGCTAACTCCAAGCTGCTCGCGGATGGCAGTCCCCGCCCAGCAGCACACAGCTCCGTTTTCTAGCCCAGTTGACGCCGGCCCTCCGACTCGGCGATCCGCGTCAAGCGTCGTAGCGTTTCTGCTTGCTAGCGACAGTCCCGTCATAAACCCCGCGCCAGTCACTCGAGGCCGATGCCTGCCTCGAAGCTGGCGCCGCAGCCTCCCGGCGAAGATTGGATAGATGGGGTAGATGGGATTGCACATCCGCTTGCTGGGGCTGGCGCTTGTCGAGCCAATGCAGCGTTACTGCTCGGATTTGTCGGTGAGCGAGAATGCGCGCAGGACTCAGCGGCGCCAAGGTGGCGCTCGCGGCGGCTCGCCGGTGCGCCGGAGCCAGTGAGTCAGTGACTTCTGATCCGTCCCGCCTTGAAGTGGTCTCCCGGCGCTAAAGAAGTGCCGCGTCAAGCTGAGCCGGCAAAGGCGTACCGACAGCACACCCATCAACCAACCGGCCAACCAACCATCAACGCAATACTCGAGCGCCGGGCGGCGAGGGCCAGCGGCGAGCGGCGAGCCCATTCGCGCACCGCCAGACTGCCGCAGAGGTGGAAGCTGCTGCTGGGTTCCGGCGCACAGGCAGCAGGATGGGGCTCGAGCGCATTCGGAGCACGCCGTTCGAGGCCGTGGAGCTCACGATGGGCGATTGCACGCGACTGGAAGGGCTCGCGCAGACCTTCGTGGCCGACAACCTGCGCCAGTACTTGGAGCTGTCCGAGCAGGGCGTGCACAGCGTGGACGACAGTCGCTGGAGGCTGGTCAAGAGCAAGGAGGCCATGCGCGTGTACGCCGAGCGCTCGCAGCGGGATATGGCGCGGCACGCGAGGAAGCACGCGCGCGTCGTCACCGAGGAGAGCAGCGGCGCGCAGGGAGACGAGAGCGGCGAGTACCTGGCGTCGGAGCTGCCAGTGATGTGCAGCGAAGGCACGCTGGTGGGCAACCTCGAGGACGTCATGTTCGGGGCGGTGAGCCCAACGCTGGACATGATGCGCATCAAGGCGTCCTACGTGGGGGATGTGGACGGAGCCGCCCTGCTGGCCTCCATCGTGGAGCCCACGATGGACGACCCGTTTTGCTCGCTGGTGATCAAGTGGATGGAAATGGATCTGCCGCTGCGCAAGACTGGTCTGGTGAAGAACCGCGACTTCGTGTACATGGAGGCCACGGGCATCGTGCAACTGGGCGAGGGAGGCGCCCGCATCGGGTACCACCTGCTGCACTCGGTGCATTTCCCCCAGACGAGCGAGCGGCCGCACCGTGTTCGCGGGCGGTTCTCCATGTGCGGGTTCTTCCGCCAGACGGGTCCGTGCAGTGTGGAGCACTATAGCTGTGGCACGATCGACCCCGGAGGTGCCGTTCTGCAGCGCCTGCTGATGCCCGCCATGGCGACGCAGATGCTGGCGCCGCTGCAGTATGGCTACTGCGGTCAGATGAAGAAGCTGACGTGGATGCTGCAGCAGAAGCACGAGGAGCGCAAGCTAGGCAACACGTCGCCGGGTTCGCGTCCACGCGCAGAGAAGACGTGCGTAACTTGCCATTTGAAGGCTGGTGCGCTGTCCCGTGCGAAGTGCCAGGTGTGTCTGCGGTGGGTGTGCCATTCGTGCGCGATCAAGAAGCACCTGAGCTTCCTGACCCCCGAGAGCGCGCTGGTCCAGCGGCGAGTGGTCGTGTGCACGGCATGCATGCTGGAGGGCCAGCGCAGCAGCTCGACGACGGCAGCGCGCGACCAACTGTTCGGGCCTTCGGCGTATAGCGCGTTTAGTACGTCGGATCTGTCGGAGACGAGCTCGGATCTGTCGTGGTCCCGGTCTGGTCGCGCGATGCACTCTACACCGAGCCACCCGGTGGCGGCATAGCAAGAGAGGTGGGGGTGGCAGGCGTCGAGCATGTCTGAGCGTGCGAGTCGGCCTCAGTCGTCGCGTGGGTAGTATCTAAAAGCTGCATATATATACAGAGCAGTGCATTATTATAAGACAGCGCGGGAAATCGCGATAACTCGGCAGCCATTGACCGCTCGGGTGTTCCCAATCTACCACTGAGTTCCCACGAGCTGCCATCGTTTTGGTGCATCTCGCCCTCGATTATTCACCCACATCAAGGCCAGAATGGGCCAATCACAGGGAAGATGGGATCTAGTCTACCAGCTACTCGTGATACCAAAGAAGCCCCGAGTTGCCGCGTTGCCGTCATCGCAGCACTTAGCGATGCAGCTGAGCTACTCCGGGTTTCTCGTAGCTAGCTTCTTGCATAGCCGCTATTCCATTCATTCCCAGTTCTGTGAACTACTACCAACCTATTCCTGTGTCTCCACACCCAAGCACGCGACAAGACCTC
>JAADYK010000896.1:0-13075 GCA_023338225.1 Halophytophthora batemanensis | reverse complement strand
CGCAAGCCGGGTGTTCTTGAATTTGGCCTCGGCTCATTTGCGAGTGTCCTGCCTGCATCAGCAGATCTTGGAATTCGTCCTCGTCCATCCACGCTCGAATGCAAACATGATGTTGGGCCCCTTGGGGCTCGAAGGCCATCCGCAGCGAGGCACACCAGGCGTCTAGCTCCAGGACGGTAACCAGTTCCTTTCGGGTTGAGACCCATGGAAGAGCGCTTTGGGCTGTGGGACTCTTGACTCACGAGGTTGGGACGTTCAGCTCTGTTGGAAGCCAACGACACTCGCAAGGCGAGGCTACACCAACCGCCTGCAACGGGTTCACATAATCTCCCAGGGCCCATTAGATGCCAACGCAATAAGGGATGTCGGATTGGATTGCAAGATGCAGGCCAACGTAGACACGACCAGGACCGTCGTGATTACAGGACGGTTGCTGTGCAGCAGTCATCAGAACGTGAGGCGAACCTCCCCTTACTCTCAGCGTATCACTGGCGGTGACAGAGCACCCGCACGTTCTTGTTTCGAAGCTAGATGCATCAGGTCAAGTGGCACGCGACCTCCATCATCCCCGCCAACACAAACACAAAGCGTCGCATCGCTGAATCCAAAGGAGCCCACTGCTGTGCCACCAGTGCCCTCACATTCATAGCGAGGCGTCTGGTGCTTGATTCATGTGCGTCAGGAGCGACAGTTCGCCATCTCCACACCCGCCTGTCGGCATCGAAAACGGTTCCTGTGCCACTGCAAAGATCCCAGCCGATCTGACGTTGTGATGGCTGTGCCACCACGCACGATTGGTAGGATTCCAGCTGACCTACAAGCTCCGAGCCGGCCTTCAGAGCAGCCAGCAGGTCCCAGGGTAGCAGAAGAGTGGCTACGTCCGCGGTTACACCTGGAGGCAACCAACGACCACTCTACTAGATAACGCAGTGACACCAGATCACGGGGTAAACACGGGAGCCGTGTCATCAATCTAAGCCACTCACTGCCTCTCTTCACATATCTTCCAACTACATCCACGGAGTGCAAGCCCTCTCTGTGCGTAGCTCAAACGGGAAGCGGCCTGCTTGTCGTCCCAACTGCTACCGGCAAGCGTCTGCACTAGTGCAGCCTCTACCAACCCTCGGTGGGGGCTACCCGCGAGTCACTCCGAGTCCGGTTTCGCGTGCATTCCACATCCACCCTTCGGTGTCACACGCCCTCGCGCTTGAGTTTCGTTCAGCTTCGCGAAGCTATCAACACTCGAGCGACGCGCACCCGTTTGAACTGCTCTCGTGGTCGATCCCCATTGAGCAGCGACCTCGAAACACCTCGAACTCGGCGTCCATCCAACTCATCAGCTCACTTTTCAATTCCTTCTGCAACTCGAGCACCTCGTCTCCTCTCCTCTCCGCCCTGACATCGACATCGACATCGACCCCGTCACCAGATCACTCCAGTCTATAGCTATGCGCGTGTACGCCCCTCTGTTAGGCGTGATGGCGCTGATTGCACCGATTTTCGCTAGTGCAGACAGCTCGGGCAGCTCGGATATGCCTGAAGTGGAGCTAGACTACTCGACGATTCGCGCCGTGGCCGGTAACGACACGCTGGGCTACTACAAGTACCAGAACATTCGCTTCGCCGCCGTGCCCACGGGTGACCTCCGCTTCGCTGCGCCAGAGGATCCGCCCACGGAGACGGAAGTGAACACGGGCACGAATCTAGCCGACGCCGATGTGACCTGCACGTCCGAGGAAGACTGTCTGTACCTGGACGTCTGGGCACCCGCGAACGCCTCCAACCTTCCTGTCATGGTGTGGACCTATGGCGGCGGCTTCTCAGCCGGCTCCAAGTCGCAGAACACACCCGAGGGGCTCTTCGATTTGAGCCAGGAGTTTGTGTTCGTGGCTTACAACTACCGTCTTGGCATCACGGGCCTGGCCACGGGCCCGACGTACCAGCACGAGGGTGGTGCTGCCAACCTCGTAGTCTGGGACTCCACGCGTGCCTTCGAGTGGGTCAAGAAGTACATCGGTGAGTTCGGTGGCAACCCGAACGACGTGACAGCCGTGGGTTTCTCGGCCGGCGGGTCGCAGGTCATGTTCCAGATGACGCGCTTCGGTGGCAACGCGCCACAGCTCTTCGAGAAGGCCTACATCATGTCGCCGGGCTACGTACCAGGCGCTGGCCACCACCACGGCGAGGTCTTCTGGCAGAACGTGTCCTCGGCTGTGGGTTGTGACGGCGGCCACTTGGACTGCATGCGTGAGGTGGACTTCGACGACCTGCAGGATGCGGCCAATGACGTCGTGGACGCGTACGACTACCAGTACCAGCCGCGCGTGGATGGCTTTATCATCCCAGACACGTACGAGGCGAACCTGTACAAGGGTCACTTCAACTTTTCCGGCCCTTGCGTCATCTCGCACGAGCAGCACGAGGCCAACGGGCAGGCCTACGACGGTGTGGACGACGAGGACGACATCTGGACGGAGCTGCGTGTCTTCTTCCCAGCCATCACGGACGACGTGGTTGAGGAACTGCTGGTGCTGTACCCCGAGGACGACTACACGAGCGCCGGTCTCCGCTTCTCTGACATGAAGCAGTCGCTCGACCTCACGGGCAAGAACCTGGCGCTCACACAGGCGCTGCTCAACACGACCTGGAACGCCGAGGTGGCCCTCAGCACGGCCTCGCACGGCACGGACCAGAGCTACTACTGGTACAGCACGTACACGCTGTCCACGTCGACGAGCAGCTACCGCAAGCTGGCTGACGGGTCTTACGACGACGACAGCACTGCCACTGTGGACGACGCCAGCTCGTTCTATTCGTCGGTCTCGACTGCCTCGATGGGCGAATCGGACACCATGGGCGGCAGCATGGGCGACATGTCCGGGAGTTCCACGGGCGGCGGGGACATGGGCGGTGACTCGTCATCGTCCGTGAACTCGACCATCGCCATCATGATGCAGAAGTATCTGTTGTCCTTTGTGCTGACGGGCAACCCGAACACCATGTGGCCCGACGACAAGCTGTACTGGCCGCAGTACGGCAACCACTCGGGCCCGGGCACGCAGATCGTGTTCAACGACACGTTTACGCTCGCCGAGGACGACCTGGCCAACGAGAAGAGCCTCTTCTGGAACAAGGCGCTCTGGTACTAAGCGATTGAGCGCCTGCCTGCCTGACTGGCTAGATGAATAGGCTGAGCAGGAGAGAGAGAGAGAAACAGGCCAGGCAAAAGAGCAATGTAGCCATTTGGCATGGCTTCACTTCGCCCCTCCTGGCGTTCTTCCCCTGGAGTCGCGTCGACGCAACTCCCCCGTTTGATTGGCCATTTCGATGCGAATCCACTCCTTGATTGGCCGTTTCCGGTCTCGTCGCGCCGTCAAATCCGCCAATCATGTCGACGGAAGACATTTCGTTCCACCCTCCAGGCTGCGAGTCAGCGCTCCAAGCGTCATTCATTATCCTCGCCGCAATCTGGCCACCTCGGTCTGTGGCGCCGCCGGCTCGCCGCATGCGCTGCCGCTGGCTACACCGCGCATAGAGTCTCCGCTGCGCTGCTGCACCGCGCGGAGACGAGCAGCACTTCCACATCTGCCGCCCAGAGCCTAGTCGCAACTCGACCCAAGCGCAGAGCGCGTCGGTTGCAGTTCCCGCACTTGCCGCTTCGTCTCGGAACGCGTTCGCCGACGTATTTATACATCGGGCCACCTCCGCTGCACCGCAATCGCCGGCACAGCGCCCCTTTGGACGCGGCCGCCGGTTGCATTCCCCATCCTGCGCTCCGATACGCAGCGCCCAGACCATGTACCAGTTTTTCACGTCGCTCGAGTCGTCCGCCGGCGTGGCCGTAGCTACACGCCCCGAGGTCGCGTCGGAGATCGAGCGCTTTCGTGCGCGCAACCGCAAGGTCTGTCGCGTGCAGCGTGCACAGCAGCAGCAGCATCACCAAGTGGAGGATCTGGACGTGGAGGACGGCCGCACGCGCAAGATCCCAAGCAAGTGGCGACACCAGCAGCAGCAGCAGAGCAACCAGCAGGACAGCGACTGGCTTGCCGCCGACGCCGACGCAGGGCTGACCTTCAGCGCCTTCGACTTCTCCGCGTCGCCCGAGCTGTTCATGGACCGTCAGTCTATGCCAGAAGCACAGAGCGAGCGGTGTCCATGTGACAACAACAGCGAAATGCACAGCGAGGCTCCTAGCGCGGAGATTCGCAGCGGAAGTTTGTGGCAGCGACGCTTGCAGAACGCCCGCCAGCCGGCGCCTTCTCTGGGCCATGACGCGCTCTGGGACGCGCCGACGTCCATGGCTTCCTACGGCGCCGCCTACCACCAGCCGCAGTACTTTGCTTAGGCTAGTATCCGCTATTGCCATGTATTTAATTCTTCATCTAGCTCTCTTGTCTTGCTGGCTTTCGCGTCGTCACCTTCCGTCGGGTTTTCTCGCTCCAGCCTTATGGCAACTGCACACTAGCCATCTCCCGCATGTTGTGGCTGTGCAGGATGGAAGCCAGCCACACGATGAACAGCAGCAGCCCCGCAATGACCGCGTGACGTACATCCTCTTGCACCCAAGCCACCAGCGAGCCCTCCTTCTCCATCTCTTCCTCCTCCCCCTCTTCTTCTTCCTCCACCTTGTCGTCCACCACATCAGCCACGTCATCGGGACGTGACTGTGGTGAAGCCAACGGCAGTCCTGCTGTCTCGTTCTCCACACTGGAACGTCGACCGCCAGGTAGCCCCACAGCTCCAGCTCCCGACGGCCCCAGTAACCCACGACTGCTACGACGTCGCACCTGCGTGATATTGGCGTCCCAAGCGCCTGTTGCCCCGTCGCCACGTCGCACTTTACTGGCGTCGATGAGCGATTCGAGCCACTCCTCGCCTTCGTAGATGGTTTCAGTTCTCAACGCCAGGATCTCGCCATTTGGCTTGATAATGGCGATGCGAATACTGTCGCCTTCGCCTTTCTCCCACGCGAACCGTGCGAGTTCGGGTGTCGTCTCCGTGGACGTGATCTCCGACACTTCACAGCGGGTGAGCTCCATCATGTCGCGGTACTTGCGTGAGCGCTTGTGCGAGTAGTACGAGAAGAGCGTGCCGTCTAGTCGACACCAGCGCTTGGACCAGCGCGACGCCACCACCGTCGGCTCCTTCGTGCCACCTTTCTCGGCGTTCTTCTGCATCTTGCGCTTCTCGAACGAGATGAGGAGATACCCCACCTTGACGCGGTTCTCAGGCTTCTGTCGCTTGTAGTTCTCCTTCAGCGCCAGGATCTCGTCGTGGTACGTGTGCACCAGGTCATCGCGCGCCATGTCGAGTAGATTCGGCAGACGCTGCATCAGCTGCGTGCGTGCTGACGCGTCCATGGCGTGGAAGCCGTAGAAAATACTCTGGAAGCCCAGCATGAAGGGCGGCGGCGGTAGTGCCAGCTCGCTGTCCACCGCCATCTTGGACCCACTGTTGCCGTCTACTGCCTCTGTACTGCTAGCAGTGGCAGAAGTGTCCACCGTTGTCCTTTCTCCACTTTTACCAGTGTGGACTGCCGTGGACTCTTCACTTGAAAGAGCCTTCGCGGCGGACGTTGCCGTCTTCTTGTCCTCTTTAAAAGACCCGCGCTTCTTCACCCGCATCGTCATCGTTCCGTCGACAGCGATGGAGAAGCGCACTTCGTCTTTGCAGGTGAGTTCCAACTGCTGCTGCTCCGGCGAGTGGGCCTTGTCCCAAAGCGAGGCCAACCCTTCCGGCTGCTTGGTTCTCTCTTCGTCCAGCGATACCAACAGCGCATGTAGACGCGTGTCCAAGTACTCGAGCAACGTGCGTAGCTTTATCTTGCTGTCCACCTTGAAGACCAAGTGCTTCGTAAAGCTCCCAAGGGCAAAGCGCTGGGCAAAGTCGCTGTCCTGGACGATACTGCCGATGGAGAGTCCCTTGTACTTGAGCAGACTGTCACTGCCGGCGCCAGGGTCCACGTACAACCCCACTGTGTAGCGGTAGCTGTGAGTGTCATGCGGTGCGTCCAACTGCTCCGGCGAAACGGTAAACTTTTGTGACCACGTGCCTAACAACGCACTACCGTCGACCAGTAGATCGCCGCTGAACATAGCGTTCGAATCTGGATCCAGCAGCGGCCCGAAGTGTACGATGAGACTGCGGCTCTCCCGACGCAACATCTCCAGCTCCTTCTCGTCGTGTTCCGCCCACTCATCTTTCGTGGATGGATGACGCTGATGGAACTGGCGGCTTTTGGCACGACTGCGTCTGCTGCTGGCCACAGACGCGCGTCGCTTCTCAGCGCTCTCCGCTACCTTTTCCTCTTCATCATCGCCATCACCCGCTTCTTGGTCTTCCTCGCTGTCTTCGTCGTCTTGCTCCTCGATCCCAAAGAGATCTTCCGCCTCACTATCGTCGCTATCATCGTCATCGTCATCGTCATCGTCGTCGTCGTCGTCATCCAGATCCAGATCGTCGTCATCCTCGCTGTCCAAACCCTCCAGTTTCTCCCGCAGACTGCCGAAGATCTCGTCCTGAGCGTCCAGTACTTCTCCGCCCCAGAGTGACGGCAAGCGCTCAATCAATCCGCGTTTCGCGTCGTGCTGGATAGCGTTGCTGTCAAAGAAGAGCGCCTGGATGCATTTACACAGCGCGCGCGAGGCAATCGGCGGGTAGAGCTGGCCGCGCAGACGGAACTCGAAGCGACCGTCCTCATGCACTCGCAGCACCATTGATTCAGCCTTCTTGAGCGACTTGTCCACGAACCCCAGAAACGTCTGCAGTGCGTCGGCGTTGGGGCCCATCCGAGGCGCTAGTTCGTCATGCAGCAGCGCAGTAAGCACCGACTTGGACACGCGTTTGCGTGCTGTGACCACGAAACTGCGACGGAACGTCGTGTGGAAGAGCAGCTGGTCGTAGAACTGCTGGTCGCCGTGCAAACTCTTTGCCGTGCGGCCATCAAAGGCGCGAAGCTCGTTCGTGGCCAGTTCCGGGTCGATGTAGAGCCCCACGGCCAAGATACGCTCGTCCGTCCAGCCCATTCGACGCACAATGGGCCCCACACCGACCAACAAGTCCCCGTTCGCCAGACTGGGAGGGAACGTGATGCGGGAATACACCTCTTTGAGTGGTCCGTAGGTCATTCGGGACTCCAGGATGGGGATCACGTCCATGCCGAAGGACGTACGCTCCATCGCAGACGGTGCGTGGAAGCTTTCCAGCAGTTCTGGTGTCATAACGGACATGGCTTGGCCGTCGTCGCCGTCACCGTCACCGTCGCTAGAACGCATGCCCATGGATGCATTCTGCTGATGCGCCAGTAGATTCACCGCGCTGCTGTTGTGGTCGTCGCCGTCCTTGCTAATGTCCGGGATGGGGAGAAACGTCGGGCGCTCCCGACGGTCAGCTTTGCTGTCTGTGGGTGTCTGCTCCACAATGGCATGGAAAACATCGCAGAAGACGTCGATCCACTGTCGACGTTCACGCTCGCTGGACGCGGCCAGTGTGAGCTTGCGGTCCTTAATGAAGAGCAGGAAACCAAATGGCTTGGGCTCGCTGAACATGCGGATGGTGATGGGGGTCGTGGGCGTGAGCGGGATGTCACCCTTGCGGTTGCCTTTCTCACTGAAGTACTGCAGACGCGAGCGCTCCAGCACGAAATCGCGCCACTTCCAGGTCAGGAACCGGCGGTGGCGACGCATGAGCTTACCCAGCAGCAGCACGCCGCCCGCGCCGCCGCTGTTGGGCGCGCTACCGCTGCTGCCGTCCCCGTGCGCGTTGTTCCCCGTCGGAGCCGCAGCGGCGACGGCATTCGACGCGGCCATCTGCGGCGCTGGCGTTGGCGTTGAAGTCACGGCGGGAGTGCTGGATGCAGATGGGGCTTTCGCGTCGAGCGGGGCTGCGGCTGGCGCCGTCGGCTGCGCTGTCGCCCGCCCGCCGACAGGCTGGGCTTCTTCCGGGTGCCTCATTCTTGTCGCGCAGTCCCGCGTGAGTCAGTGCTGGCGTCTGGTTGAACGCAGCTCGTCTCGCGCTCGCTCCGGAGCCGCGGGGGCTGCTGCAGAAGACGCCGTCGCGACTCGCGTCGGGTTGTCTGACTGGGCCTTTGACGAAGTGGCGTCCAGATGGCGGGTTGCTTGGCTGTCCATATGGGATCTGTCGCATTATCCCTCTTTCCCCGCTGCCCGTTGCCTTACAATAAGATGGAGAACGAGAAAGAACAGGGGGCGACCATTATTCGGGGACATTACGCTCGGACGTGGGATCCCCCGAATTGAACGCATGGCATTCGAGCCACTTTTTGAATTGGCGCGGCAAATGGGAAAGCAGGGAGGTGACGACGACGCCAACGCTCGCTGGCTTCCGCGCGTGCAGGCGGAGCTCTCGCCCACCCCAGCAGAAGCGCAGTTGGCAGGGCAGGTGACTGATCAAGCCACCGAGCACTTGGCGGAGCAGGCGACGGACCAAGTGATGGAGCACGTGGCGGAGCACGTTCTGGAACAAGCGACGAAGGCGGTGTCGGAGCCAACCGCGACTGCGGACGCACCGACGACCGACGTGGGGGATGCGGTGACTGAGCCAGCGGAGGATGCAGACTCAGGGACAGGCAACGCACTCATGGATATGGATGCACCCAAGTCTTCGTCGGATATGGATCTGGACTCGGCCATGTCGTCTGCTGACATGCAAGCGAAGTCGGCCGGGTCTTCTGCAGAGGTGGAACTGGGGGCTTCTGCTCCACCAGAGGAGACGAAAGAGGGAGAAGAGACCTCTTCTTCCGAGGAAGAGGAGTCCGCATCAGCTGAACAAGCGACAGAGACGGAGTCTACTGCGGTAATGGAACCCGTTGAAGGTCACGTAGAAGTGAAGACGGAGCCTACGGCAGTTGTACCAGCGACGGAGACGGTAATGAACTCTGCTACGTTCTCGGAGAAGATGGGTGCGGAGCATTCTGCGACTGAAACAGGCGTTGAGACCGAGGCAGAGTCAGCAGTGCCGACGGAAGCGGAGCCAGCGGTGGAGGCTGAAGCGGAACCTCTTACAACTCTTCCAGCAACGGAGACAACGGAATCGCGTGTAACGGAGCCAGTTGCGGAGACAGAAGCGGTTCTGCTTGCAGTTGATCCAGCGACGGAGGCGGAAGTGGAGAGTGCTGTGACTACGGAGGAGAAGGACACCGAGCCCGTTGCGGCAACAGAAGAAAAGGACGCGGAGGTGGAAGAAAATAACGCGGAGACGGAGGGAAAAGAAACCGAGGTGGACAAGGAGAGACCTGAAGCCATTGAGACTGGGGTTCCGATGGAAGAGGAATTAGTGTCGGCGACGCCCAGGAAGGAGGAGCCGTCTGTGGCCGTGACGGCGATGGAGGAGGAGCCGCCTGCGGTTCTTCCAGCAGCGGAGACCCAAGCCGCTGAACCTGTGCCAGCCATGGAAGAAGAGGCAACTCCAGCCCTGGCTCCGACTGTGACTGAGGATGTCCCGGAGCCAATGGTGACGGTGCAGGAGTCCACGCTGCGCTACTCGTTTGAGGAGCTGAAGGAGGCGCAGCGCATGTGTGGCGAAAAGATGACGGCGGCGGTGCTGTTAGAGTGCAGCTCGGCGTCGGCTGCGCAGAAGGAGGTCTTCCGCGCCCATGTGAGCGATATCTGTGCCAATGTGTTCGCGGCGGCGCTGCGCAAATACAACCCCGTGGAGAAAGGTGCGTCTGGTTGCAGTCTGCTGCCTCTTAGGGCGAGAAGGTTGTCTTCGCATTGAAACTGGCTGTTGACGAGAGTATGTGCACTGAATGCAGATGACACGGAGCCGCTGGACCCCAAGACAGCGGCCAAGATCGCCGAGTTGGAGGCCAAGCTCAAGAAGAAGGAGATGGCCGTCAAGAAGCTGCGCGAACGGGTGAGTGGGTTGGCTGGGAAGCTATGTGCGGGAAATGTGGTGCATGCACTTACGATTGTTGCTGTGGAATGCTGTGGATGCCTCGTAGGTGCCTCGCATGGCGGCTGCTACTGCGCGCCACGAGCTTGCAAACGCGCGGAAGCGCCACGCTGATGTATTGCTGACGTGAGTGGCTACACTGTTCTAGTTTTCGCTCGGTTTAGTTGGGAAACACCGGCGTGACAAAGTGCTAATACTCGAGGTATGCTTTCGTATGGAGCAGCGCGCCAGAGCCAGCAGACGACTACGGTGCTGATCTCACGCCAGAGCAACTCGCAGCTTTGAAGGAGACGTATGAAAAGGTCGGTGGCGTGTGAATCTGACTCGCAGTCGCTTGAGAGGTGGCTCCAAGTGGAAGATCCCTCTTGCTAATACTCCTGGCTACTGTCTGGCTGTATTTCCTGCAGACGACGGAGACCATTGCAAGTACGAGCGCGAAGCTGTCGCAGGTCATGGGCCAGACGACCGAGACCATCCACATCGTAAGTTGACGGACACTCCGCGACGCGCTTCAGTGCTGTGAGCTCTGTTTGTCACCGCTCTTGAACTCATGCATCTCTGGCTTGTCTGCTGTCCAGGTGGAGCGAGCCATGAAGCGTCCCAAGACCGCGATCGATACCGCCATGGAAGACAGTCCGCTGAAACCTAGAGCACTCTTGAACGAGGAGGTAAACTATACTCTCCGTGTCCTGCTAGCGTTCCTGCTCCTTGCTTTCTGACGCCATTGTCTACCGTTGTCTCGTGCCTGGCGTGATACAAACGACAGGAGCGGAGCACTCTCCAGCAGCCGTCAGCGCTCCGCACGCGTCTGGCGCTCCAGCTCAGTGCCTCCAAGAACGTCTAACTTATTGCTCCAGCGTATGCCAACCCCAGAACATCTTGCTCCACCCATCGCTCGTCGATCGGAGAAAGCAGATCAAACACTTCCATTGCAGTGAACCCATCCATACACCTGTGTCCTCCACTTACTACTTACCACTCACTGCCTATCCGTCCAGTTCCGGGCCCTTGTACAGCTGCAGCAGGAAGCCCAGCACCACGAAGATCAAGGAAATGGCGGCGTAGGCCAGCAGTGCAATGAGCCAGTTGGGAATGGGCTTGAGCAGCAGCAGCACGATCCTGAGCGCCGACTCGCTGTACGGCATGTACCTCTGCGGTGCGTCCAGCAGCGCGTACTTGACCAGCACACTCTTCTTGTGCGAGAAGGCATCGAAGGAGTGCTTGCCATGGTACGCGCCCATGCCCGAGTTGCCCACGCCACCAAAGGGCAGGTTGAGGTTCACGGACTGCATGATACTGTCGTTCACGCAAGCACTCCCTGAGCTCGTCTCAGCCAGCACCCGCGTGCGTGTCTTATAGTCGGACGAGTAGAGATACAGCGCCAAGGGCTTCTCGCGGTCGTTCACAAAGTCCAGCGCTTCGTCCAGCGTGTCGTAGTAGTACACCGGTAGCAGAGGTCCGAACACTTCTTCCTGCATGACAGCACTGCGACTGAAAGCATCCATATCCTGCTTGAAGTTGAGCAGCGTAGGCGCCACGAACTTGTCTTCACGGTCCGAAGCTCCGCCAAAGACCAGAAAGTCCTCGTCTTGCTTGAGAAAGGCGGTGACGCGGTCGAAGAAGGACTCGGAGATAAGTCGACCGTACGACTTGCTCTGCTGTGCGTCGTCACCGAAGAAGTTTGTCATCTCCTTCTGTAGCGCTGACACGAGCGCGTCACCGATCTGGCGGCTTACCAGCACGTAGTCCGGGCGCAGACACGTCTGTCCAGCGTTCATGAAGGCAGCCCACGTAAGTCGACGTGCCGTGACACCCAGATCGCACGTCTCGTCCACGATAACAGGCGATTTGCCGCCCAATTCCAGGATGGTCGGCGTTAGTGTCTTGGCTGCCGCTTGAGCCACGACCTTGCCGATTGTGACACCACCGGTGCATAAGACGAGGTCGAAGCGGTGCGTGAGCGTGGCTTGCGTCGCGGGAATCCCTCCGTGAACTACTTGCACGAAGCGTGGGTCCATGTACGCCGTGACGAGCTTCAGCAGCAGCTCACACGTGTGCACGCACGAGTCGTGCGCTGGGAGTCGCAGCAGCACGCAGTTACCCGCGCTTAGAGCACCAATAAGCGGCCACAGCGCCAGTTGCACGGGGTAATTCCACGTGCCGATCACGCACACGACGCCCAGCGGCTCGTGCTGCACATACGACCGTCCGGGGAGATTGGCTACGTTGGTCCACACGCGCTCGGGGGCCGCCCAGTTCTCCAGCTCCTCTTCATGCAGAGCTAACTCCGCCTTGAGCGGCGCCAGCTCTGCAATGAGCGTTTCCGCTGGCGGCTTGCGCAGGTCACGGTACAGCGCGTCCTGCAGCTCGCGAGTGTTCTCCACCAGCAGGCGACGAAGCTGCTTGAGCTGCTGCAGACGCGTGGACAGCTCGCGCGTGGCTCCCGAGCGGAAGCTGGTGCGCAGGCCACGCACAGACGCCTCGATGCTCTCGGGTGTAGACAGCGGCGCGGGGGTTTCGCTCATGGCGGAAGGAAGGGAGGAAGGAAGGGCAGCAGCAAGCAGCTCCACGTACGCCTGAGGCTTTGCTGGTCAAAGCGCAAGTGCTGCGGTTCTTCAACCACGCAGACAAAACCGGTATCCACTCAGCTCCAGAATGAGCTCCGATACCGGTATGATATCGCGGCGCCCTTTAAACTGACAGGACTCCCAAGGGTCTCAGCTCGTAAGGAGTTGGTCATCCTCCTTGAGCTAGACGCCTTGCTGCGGATGGCCTCCAAGTTCCAAGGGGCCCAGCACCATCTTTGCATTCGAGCGTGGATGGCCGAGGACGAGTTCCAAGATCTGCTGATGCAGGCAGGACACTCGCAAACGAGTCGAAGCCAAATTCAAGAACATCCGGCTTGCGACGATCGAGGACGGCGAGCTCAGCGACATTGCACTGCAGACGGCGGCCGCTCTCGCGCGGTTCGGCCTCCCTGTTCCTCCTGTGCTCGACTTGGTGGCGATGGAGAGAGCCTTCCTCGCTCACCGGGCTCGTGTGCTCGCCACGCCACCGAACGGTGATCGTCCAGCCCTCCCGGGCCGCCCCAGATCTCCTGTGTGGCGCCACCCCTCTGACGACCCGGACGCGCTGTACCAGTCGGCGACAATATGCTGGTACT
>JAADYK010000895.1:0-13107 GCA_023338225.1 Halophytophthora batemanensis | reverse complement strand
TCAAGGGCGTGGTGTCCAGGAAGAAGGGCTCCAAGGCGTCCAAGGGTGGGTCTGGTGCGTGAGTGTGTCCCGCGGCAATGTGGTGCGCTCCACGTTCAAGCTGGACACCGACTTGGCGGC
This sequence comes from Halophytophthora batemanensis, assembly GCA_023338225.1. NCBI lineage: Eukaryota > Oomycota > Peronosporomycetes > Peronosporales > Peronosporaceae > Halophytophthora > Halophytophthora batemanensis. Next base: position 12,987 of record JAADYK010000895.1, on the reverse strand, counting down.
CGGAAAGTTGTTCCGCAACAATCTGTCCGTGGTGGAGTTGCTATTCGAGGCTATTATCAATGCTGTGTGCCCTACTCTGGCTGTCGCAGCCATGGAAGTCACGCGTACTAACTCGAAGAACGTCAAGTTCGGGGACGACCAGTGCGACTCGGCCATGAACATCTTTGAGGCGCTAAAAGGCACGCCAGACGCGGTTCGTTTCCTCGTGACGTGTCCATGTGAATCACCGCCGCCATCTCAGGACGCCTGTGCTGGGCCACCTCAGTGTGGTTGGCGCTAGCTTCATCAAAACCTTCTTCACGCCAGCCTTCGTCGCTGCGCAACTGCAGCGGGAGCTAGTGCACGATGCTCTCTCTGGTGGTAGAAATGTATTCAGGGTTCTTCCTCGGGAGACGAATAGCCATTGGATTCCGGCCGCTTGGGTGAAGAGCACTACACGACGAAGGCATGCTCGTGCTGCGGGAGACTCAACCGCAGCATCACCAGCGAGAAGATCTTCTCGTGCTCGCACTGCAGCCTGACGATTGACCGTGACGTGACGTGACGTGAACGCCGCGCGCAGCATATCTAGCTGAAGAACGAACAGCCGCTCACTCGGGCTCCTGGAGTCCGGGTGCCCGGAGACACCTGCTCCGCGGTGTTAGGTGCATGTGAGCAAGCTCACGCGCGTCGACACGAAACAACAACAAAATAGTATGTCTTCTAGCGCCAGGACAGTACTTTGGTATCTCGTGCCAACTTAGGAACATGTCGAGACGCATGAACCTCGCTGCGAACCAACGCCAACGCCAACGCCAACGCCAACACCAACGACGTCTTGGGGTTTCCACCGTCCAACACACGGGAGAGCAGCGTTCCATTTGCAGCTTTAACTCTCCTTCGCAGTCCTCGCTCGCTCCACTCCCGTTGCCTCAGCCACTTCAAACTCCCATGGGCTCCGCCTCCACCTCTTCTCCGCTACTCGCCAGCTGCGGGGGCTCATGGTCCTCACACTGCGTTACCCACTTGCTCTTGACCGGCATGATGTGGCAGTTGATGCGCATTACCTTGAGGCCCTTAGTCACTTCCAGATCCACCTGCGTCCAGTTGTTCCGCTGGTCCGGCATGGTGCATACGTGGCCCACCTTGGGTTGGCCACAGCGTCCACACTTGTACAACTTACGGGTCCCGTCATCGGCCTTCTTCCCACTTCCAGCAGCCGCGCTGGCACTGCGACGTGGCGGGGAGCGCTGGGGCTTCCCTGTCCCCATACTAGGTTGTCCGGGCTCCTCCGGCACCGATAGAAACTCCAAGTTCATCTGGGACATATCCATGGACAAGCCCGTCGAGCGGTTGGCTCCACGTCGTCGAGCGGCCGCGCGGGGCGGCAAGTTGCTGCCCAGCGACGAGCGACGGCCATGCAGTGAGTGAACCGCCCCACTGGCGATCTGGGGAGGCACTTGGAACTGGAACTGCTGAGACGTCTGAGTCTGCAAGCCCATAAGCTGCATGTTGGGCGCTGGAGGCGTCGGGAACACTGTCGGGTCCTGGAAGCTCGCGAACGGGTTGGCAAAGTTCTGGCCGGCGGGTGGAGAAGCCTGCGGAGGCTGCTGTTTCGTCTGCTGCGCCAGAATCCGGAACTGGTCCAGATTGTGCAGTAGGTCCACAGGGTTCGAGTGGTGTCTCGAATGGTGGTTCACTGGTCGTTTGCGCTTCATCTTGAGCTCGTTCACGCCTTCCTGGATGCGCTGCGAGCGATAAGCCACGGGAGAAGCTTCAATTGTGCGTCCCAGATCGTCTCCGAGCGTCGTAGAACCGTTCGAGGTGGTGGAGGTCGGTGCATCCATACTTTGCTGCTGTTCCGACGTGAGCTCCGACCACGAAAGCTCTTTGAGAAACTCGTCCATCTCCTGGAAGTTCTCCTGGGAGCTCTGGCCATTGTCTCCTGCGTTGAAAGGGATGGGAGTCGTGGGGACGTCCATCTGCATTGGGCCCATAGCCGCTTGCTGCTGTCGTCGCTGAGCGCGAGGCTTGGGGAAGCCCATGCCGCCGCTGGAAGGCAGGACGGGTGTGCTGATGAGACTGGGAGCCATATTGGCCGGCATCCCGAAGCCTTGGATCACGTCTGGGTTGGAGCGCACACGCTTGTGCTTGTGTTGCGCCGCCACGTGGTAAGGCTGGCTGGGTGTGTTGGTTGTGGCGGTGTTGGCGTTAAAGGAGAAGGTGAGTGGCGTGAGAAGGTCGTCCTTCTCGCTGGCTGTGGGGCCTCCAGCGCCCATGGCCATACTGGAGGCCGTTGGCAGGTCATGGTCAAAGAGCATCTGGTCGTCTGGCGCCGTGAGCGACGCCATGAAGCCGCCGGGCACGACCGTGGAGGCGTCGGAGGAGGCCATGGCTGCGTCGGACTGCGGGCCGCTAGAGGCGCCACTGCCCTCCAGGAAGTTGTAGTCCAGCCCCAGGCCGTCAAAGAGGTCGCCGCCGTTTGAGGACATGGTCTGCGTGTCTGCCATGAGCTGTGGGGAGCTAGGGCGCTGGGGAGCTGGGGGAGGCGTCACGCGCAGGCTTCTTGGGCGTCTTGTTCGCTTCTGCCCTTGGCTTGTGGCTTGTGCTTGTGCTTCTGGAGGGGTGAGGAAGCCTGAAGAAGGGGGTACAGGGAGGATTCCTAAATGTGATCCTCCAAGATTTGATGGGCTGCGCAAACTGCTTCGAAGTGGTCTTTCTCTCGCTGCGCTCTTGGCGACCCTGGGCCTTTGGAAGGTGTGGAACACGAGCGGACCCTCAAACGTGATCTCGCATCTTCTCGGCGCTGGGCTGTGTGCATCATCTTGGGCAATTTGTCGAGAGCAGAGGGAGATGAGCTACGGTACCATGAATTGGGTACACACGAGATCTCTCTTCGACTTCTCCACTTCTCTGGCCACTGTAAAGCGTCCGTGTTTGGTTACGAGACTGGACGTATGCGACGCTTCCCTCTGGACAGCACTGAACCCATGACAGCAAACTGGCGCACGTGGTTGCCGGCACCCTCAGTACCTCCGAGTCGCCCGAGAAGATCGAGATTCTCGAGCGTGCTTCTTCGCCTAGAGGACCTGCGTGGGGCGCCTCATGGCGCTCTCTACCAGCCGCAGAGCCCACAGCTCTGCCTAAAGGCGCATAGGATGCAGCACGGCGTAGCAGACGCTGTCGACACCAAGAGGAGGGAAAGCGCCCGCAAGCGGCACGTCATTATATACACGAACATGGGTCCGCAGCGAAGCAAAAGGCCGCGACGTGGCTGTGGCTGTGGCTGTGGCTCGGACAACGCCTAGAGACTGTGCGGGAAGGCCACGCCGGGCCCCCCGCCCACTCCGTAGGCCGCGCTGGGATCCGCCGCCTGCGCCGGCTGCTGGTAGAAGTTGGGCTGATAGGGACGCGCCGGGTCTTGCATGAGAGCCTGGCCAACCAACACGCAACACGCAGGCGAAGAAGGCGCCAGGCCAGTCCCACCGGCCGTCAGAAGAGAGAGAGCGCACGCAATCAGCACCTCCACATCCCAGCAGCAGAATCAGCAGTAGCCCATCGGGCCAGCTCTTTTCTTGTCCGCCTCGGCTTGGCTCAGCGGAGCGAGCGCTCAGCGCTTGGCGCTTAGAAGAGGAACTCACTCACCTGCAGACTTAGAGGACTCAGCTGCGACGCCTCCTGGCGCGAGTACGGGTCCCACATGCCCTGCTGAGGCTGCTGCGGTTGGCCCGGAGGCGCATTCTGCGCCTGATTCTCGCCTATCCGCGTCATGCCGTCGGCGGCCGGCAGCTCTCCGCCGTTCGCTTGCGGCGGCATCTCCCAGCCTTCCTGCTGCTGCTGTGGATGGCCCTGGTGCACAGGAGACGCGTGCTGGCTGCCGTCCCCCGTAGACACCTGGCGTTGGTAGTATCTGGGGTCGTAGCCGGCATTCGCCACGTACTCCTGGCCGTCATACTGGGGCGTGCCGTACTGCTGGGGCGCGTAGGCCGCGGCAGGATAAAGCCCTTGCTGCTGCCCGTACGGCTCCGTCTTGAGGTCCTCCGTGAGCATCTGCACGTGGCTGAGCGGCTGGCCTTGCTGCTGGAGGAGCTTCTCGTGCAGCCGCATCTGCTGCATCTGCTGCTGTTGGTCCAGTTGCTGGGCCGCCTCCGAGTTGTGCTGCAGTTGCTGCTGCTGCTGCAACAGTTGCAGTTGGCGCTGCCGCATGAGCGCCGGGTTGTTGTAAGCGCCCATGGCCTGCGCCGCCTGCTGCGCCGCCTGCTGCTGGTTCTTCTTGTGCTGCGCGTGCGACGCCGCCGCCTTGCTCGGGTTCTGCTTGAGCGACTTCCAGCGGATCTTCACCGAGTCTTCCGTGCGGCCCTTGAGCAGTTGCGCGATCTGCGACCACTTGTTGCCCAGTCGCGCCTGAGCGCTCAGGATCACAGCGTCCTCTTCCTCTGTGTACGGACCCTTGTTAATGGCCGGATCCAAGTGGTTCTTCCAGCGCTCACGACACTGCTTAGGCGTACGACCCGGGATCCGCTCGGCGATCTGGCCCCAGTTGTTGCAGCCCTGCGTCACGAGGTACTCGAGCACTTGGTCTTCTTCAAAGGACCAGTGGCCCTTTACCAGTCCAGGCTTGAGCACCTTGCGCCAGCGCTGCAGGCACTGCGCGTGGTTGCGGCCAGGGACCAGCTCTGCAATGGCCTTCCAGTTCTTCTCGCCGTGGATGCGCACGCTCTCACGCAGCGCCGAGTCCTGGCTCTTGGTCCAGCGCTTGGTGGTGGGGGCTTCCGGGTCTTCCTCCGGCTCGGGTTTCTTCTCGCCGCTGCTGGCTTGCGGTGTGCCGGCGTCCGAGCGTGTGCGCTGCGTGGGCTTCTGCTCTCCTTCTACCAGCGCGCGACTGCTCTGCGGACGGTCACGCTTGGTGGACGCGTCGTCGTCTGTGGACACGGCAGCGCCGGGGGTGGCTGTGAAGCCTTTCTTACTGATCTCCAGCTCGCGGATGTTGAGCTCCGAGTCGGCAATGTGCGCGTTGGTGAGCAGATCGCCCATCTGCGTGATGTCTTCCTTGGTGATGACCACGGAGGAGGACGAGAGAGAGCGGCCAACCACTTGACCCAGAGCGTTAGGCATGCCTGCCAACTCGTGCGCCAGCGCGTTGCCGTCTCCTGAGCCATTCTCCTTGCTGCACAACACGCGGAAGAACGTGTTAGAAAGGGAATTGGGAGCGTGAGAGGGGTCCTAGGAGCAAGAGCAGGAACAGGAGCAGGAGCAGCGACGTACGTGGCTCCGTGCACGGCGTTGAACGAGTGGAACTTGTTGGCGCCTCCGTTGAGCATCTTGACGCGGCTGGCGGCTGCACAGACGGACGACAGAAGAGGTTACGAAAGGTTAGAAGCGCTGGGAGGCGGAGAGAGAGCGGCGGGATGGCTGTACGTACCGTTGAGGGCCTGCTTACGCTTGAGATGCGACTCCATGTTGGTCTCCTCTTGCGCCTGTACCTCGCGCAGCTTGGCTTGCTGCACGAGGAACTTCTTGCGCAGGTTCAGGATGAACTTCTTCTTGCCTTCCACCGTGGACTCGGCCATTGCCTTGATCACGCGGAACTGCTTCTCGTCGCGCAGCTTGTCCACGTAGCGGCAGAGCTCGCCGCTCTCGCCGGGCGACAGGCCGCTGAGCGACATGAGGAAGAGCCGAGACGCCTCTGCGGGCAGCGTCTGCAGCAGCTGCGCTAGCAGGTCGCCAAAGTTGTCGGCCTCCGTGAGGCTGGCGGTCGCCTGCGCGTCCGTGGGCGGCGCCGGCTCCGGCTGGTTGTCTGTCGCTGCGTCCGCCATGCTGCTGGGCTCTGGGCGGAGAGGTGTCTAGGAGAGCGCCGTCTTGCGGGGCTCGGGAGCTCGGGGGCTCGGGGCTCGGGGCTCGGGGGTGGCAGCACGCGAGAATGGAGGCGCGGAGAACGTCACCGCGAGCGAGCGAGGAGCCGTCGGCCTGTGCGCTTGCTAGCGAGAGCGTGAGTGAGCGAGCGAGCGAGGCCGCTGGCAGTTCGGCTTCTCCTTCTTCCTCTCCCCTGGGCGGCCCTGCGCGTAAATTACGGCGAGCGCATCTCGGAAAGTCCGCGAGACATGATATCCTGCGGAACCCGATGTGGATTGAATTCGCGCCGCATTGGCATGTGGCGGAGGGAGACCTGCGAGAGGTGATATGCGCCCGGCCGGAAGTGCCGGCGGGGAGGAGGGCAGGCAAAAGTCGCGAGCCCCAGGCGCAGGCGCAGGCCCCGCATGCAAGTCACAGGCGCACAATTCGCGCAGGCACACGCCCCCAGGCGCCGAGTCTCGCGCCTCGCGCCTCGCGGCTCGGCGGCTTGCTGTTGTCACGCCGAAAAGAAGGGATGGACTGCGGCACTCACGAGCATGGCCGCCTTCCGCCGCCGCTGGCCCGAGGATAAGAAGCGCGGAAGTGGCCGGTGGCGCCGCTGGCCTCACTCCCGAGTCTGTGGCGGCTCCGCGGGCGAATAGCTTCGCGAATTTATCGCTTCCACAAACAAAAAGCGGCGGGGCGCATCCCCCTCACACAGCTTTTTCGTTTTTTTTCGGCCTTTCCGGCCTTTTCGGCCTTTTCGGGTTGAACGCCTTAGGCGCAAGCTCCAGTTCGCCTCCACGCTCGTCGACCCCCTTCCGGAGGCGAAGGCGCGGGTGCCGGTGCCGGTGCCGGTGCCGGTGCCGGCGAGGCAAGTGGCGCGCCAGAAGCCGTCACCGCCGACTGCGGAGTCTGGCCGTCTCCGCCTTGGCCCGCTCGAGCACGCAGCCCCAAGACCGGAGACCCTGCTAGGAGACCTCGGCCGGCAGGATCTTGGCCAGGAGCCGCGAGACCCACAGACCCAGAGTGGGCCACTCTGGGCGGGCGGGCGGACGACCGCGCCGCCTTGGAAAGCCGCGAGAATCGAGGGCGGGCGGGCGCCGCTCTGGCAGAGCGGCTCTGCCCAGGCGCGGCGAAACTTGCCGCGGCCGCCGGGGGTCTCTGCCTCGCCTTCCTCCTCACTTCATGCCGAATAAGCTGCGAGGCGAGTTGCAAATCGCCCTGAGACGTCTTGCAGTCCAGTGCGCCGCAGAAGGGGCCCCGGAGAAAATCAGCGTGGCGCCAGGAGGCACTCGGCTCCACCTCGCGCTGACCGACAGCTCCCCGCCGCGAGCGCTACGAAGTCGGCTTTTAGACGCCAGGGTACTCTTGCGCAGCAGTGGGTCACTGTTACGTCGCCATGTGCCCGAGAGCACACGCACGCAGGCGACGCCTTCACCGGGACAGCCGGTGCTGTGACGGCGCTTGATGGATGGACGGCTCCCCTAGCAGCCTTCAGCCCTGTCGACGGGCCGATGGGCAGCCAGGTGGTGTTCGCCGGCCCGTCAGTTGGTGCCTCGATGCATTCCTACGTTACCATGAGATGCCAAAGTATCGCTTCGTCAGCACGCACCGGCTCAAGTTCGGCGGCAAGGTGGGGGCCGTTGCGGCCGACGCCAGCTCACGCAAGGTCTGCCGGGGGTCCTGCTCGGGTGGCGAGCCCATGGCGGCGGTTCTGCTGCTTCTGCTCTTCGAGAAGCGCTCCAGATCCTGTCGTTGCTGTTGAATGCAACAGAGGTGGATGGCATCTCGTGGCAAAGTGGTAGCAGACCGCCTCGGCACGAGGTGGCTAGGCTCGCGCAGGCTGCCAAGACAGCACGCGCAGAAGACAAGCAAGCTTGCAGGCCAGTCATTCCGCGAGAGATTTGGCTTTCATACTCAACTCTGAGAGGGGGCGGGGGGGGGACCAAGGTCCGAGTGGATGCTGCACTCTGATTGGTGCGTTTATCCGGAGACGCAGTTGCTCGCACCTGATTAAACCTAGCGACGAACGTTCCGCCCTCACGTAAGAGACAATGATTTCGTCCAATCACGCCCAACTATTCGGCTTCCCTTACGAGCGAATCCCCAAGTCTTGCGTGTAATTTACGTGATACCGGTAGGTACCAGGGGGAATCCGACGCAGTTGCTAAAGCAGGCTGCGAAGTAATATTCCCTCTCCAAGTGGCTCAAGAGCGAAACAGCATCGGAGCTTTCGGGTGTCGCCCATAAGCAAGGGAAGTCGGTACATCTCGTCCGGCCCAGCGCCGGCGCTGGACTTGTGGCCGGAAGCGCCGAGAGCCCCCACATCCTGCGCAGGAATGAGTGAGTGCCCCACAGTCTCGCCACCCGAGCGCGACGCCACCGAGCTCCGTGTCGGTCCAGTAGTGGCAGCGTTACTTACCGCAACGGAATGCGTAGCCGCACGATTGGATCTCGACACGCGCCTGGCAGCGAGCTCCGCTGGCCACACACTCTCCACACAAATCACGCGAGCCATTGCGCATCCGTTTGCCCTCACTCTAGCCTCACTTCACCTCTGACAGCGCGCCAAGCGTCGTGCGTCGTGCGGCAGTGTGCTGTCTGGGAAATGATCGACCTTCTCGGCATCGGCGTCGGTTTCCGCGTCTGCAATGGAGCCGAGCGCTGTGCAGCCACCATTTTGTGGGCCGGAGCTCCAATGCAGTTGCGCTGCTCTCTACTCATTCTCCATGCAGACAGGTCGCGCCTGATGTGATGCAAACGAGGTTGCAGGCTGCAGGCTGCAGAGAGCACGCCCGAGAGCTTCCTCTCGCCGTCGTCGTTCTGGCCGTTCGCGCAAAGACGCCATTGCCCGCACTTTTAGTCGTGTCATCCAGCGTCTTCTCCTCGCTGTCTCGCCTCAAGTCGCAAGTGCATCCGTGCCCCGAAGCGCTCGGCGCTCGGCGCTCGGCGCCACGAAGCGCTCGACGTCCGCAGGTCGCCTCACTTCGCCTCGCCTCGCCTCGCCTCGCCTCATTCGACACGCCATTCCAGCCCGGATCGGCAAATGCGCCAATCAGAAGGCGGGATCCGTCCGGATACCAGGCTCCGTCTGGCTCTCGCAACATGCTGGCTCGCGGCTTGTCACATCTGTTCACCGCGTCGCCATTGGCCCAGCCCGCGGCCGCCTGGCCTCCCATTGGCCGAAATCCCACCACCTGATTCCTCCGTCTGGGCACCTGCCAGACTCGGATCTGGATCTGGTCTCCCGGATTTGGCCGTCACTTTCCGCTTTGGGCGCCGTCAAGAAGAGGTCGAGAGGAAGAGGGAGACATGAAGCTGTGTGTGTGCACGAGCGCCTGGGCGCTGGCGCTGGCGCTGCTGGCTCCGCGCGGCGCGAACGCCTGGAGCGTCGACGCGTCCGAGGTGGCGCCGCCAGAAGACATTGTGGGCGAGCACCAGCCGCTGCAGCGCACGTGGACCATCTCGAGCGCCGCGCAGCTGGAGCAGCTGTATCTGGCCATCCCGGGCCGCGTCTTCGTGGAGCTGGACCCGTCGCTACTGCCGCCACCGCCGCCCACGGAAGCCCCCACGTCTGCGCCCACCGAGCCAGCCGTCGTCGTGGTCCCCACGGAGATCCCAACTGAAGTTCCGACAGAGGCTCCGACAGAAGCTCCGACAGAGGCGCCGACAGAAGCTCCTGCAACCACGGCACCTGCGCCGGTTGTGGTGCCTGTGGCTGCTGGTTCAATGGCGAGCGGGTCCTTGTCTGGCTCTATGGGCGGTTCGCTGGCCAACGACAGTTCCATGGAGGGCGAGGCGACGATCCAGATCCCCAGTATGATGCTGCGCAAGCACCACCACGAGTGCAACTGCGATGACGATGACGATGACGATTGCTGTGAGAAGAAGAAGGAGGAGGAGGAGCGCGTGGTGGCTCGAGTGGTGGTCACGGGCAACTCGACGGACCTGCTCAACATGATTGAAGCCGAGAAACTGAGCTCCAAGCACGACGACGGCCTCAAAGTGCACCTCAAGAACGAGGACGCCTACGGTGAAGGCTACGTGCTGACGCAGATCTACGTGTTGGAGAAGAGCCTGCTGCGTTCTGTCACTACCGCCTTCTCTGGAGATGTGGTGCTGGACGACGCGGTCATGGCGCTGGATGATTCCAAGACTCAGATGGAACTCTCGTGCTACGGAGACGGCAACATGTACCTGGAATCAAACTCAGACGTGTCTCTGAAGTCGCTGAGTATTGTGGTGACTGGCAGCGGCGCGGCTCAGGTGACGCTGCCCAGTGTGAGTCTCAAGGACGAGCTGGAGCTGGAAGTGGCTGGTAACGGCGCCGTGGCGCTCTTATCGGACTCTCTGACGACGTCAGAGATGACGAGCACGGTCACGGGTGCTGGAGACGTGTTCTTCCAGTCAGGAGATCTGTTAGCTGAGTCGCTCACGTCGTCCGTGTACGGCTCGGGCGCTGCGAGCTTCTCCACGGGTGGCACGGTGGAGAAGGAGACGCTGACGCTGTCTGGCCCAGGACAACTGCTTGCAGGCTCCATTGTGGCACAGAAGGCCACGGCAGACGTGTGGGGAGATGGCGAGATGCTGGTGCAAGTGACGGACAAGTTGACGGTGTCTACGTCTGTGTGGGGCAAGGTGGGCTACGTGAATGCTCCGCCCGAGAAGATCAAGATCAAGGGCTGGTGGTTCTGGCGTGAAGCCAGCTCCATTGTGTACCCTGCGGAGGAGAACACGGTGCTGCTCTATGAGCCAGTGGCTGTGCCAGCCAAGTATCCGGTCTACTACGCCATCGAGACGGCCCACTCGTCGCATTCCGACGACCCGGACTATGCGTTTGTGTCGGTGGAGCCGTTGGCTGCCAGTATGGTGAACCTCATGAGTACGTCTCTCTCAGGCGTCCATGAGGCGGCTAGTGGACCCAACGCGGTGTGGTACGTGCTGGGCGGCATGGGAGTTCTGGTGGTGAATGTGGTGGCGGCTCGTTCGTGGGCGCAGCGTCGCGTGCGTCGTCACTACATGCGTCTCGTCTAGACTGGGACTGGAGGAAGAGAGTGAAGGAGAGCGATCGATCGAGCGAGGAAGTAGCTGCTGGCAGGGCGTTCGTAGCACTTGCCGGGCTAGAGTGCGTTCATTAAAGTCTGCAAAAGTGGCATTGGCGCGACGAGGATGTGGCAGTTGGGATGGACCGGATGTGTCCCCAAGTTATCATGAGAAGGTATCTCCTCCGGGCAGGAGTCCGAGTGAGTAGGTGGTCGTGCTTCAGGCAAACGTTGCGCGCAGCGTCCACGTCTCGGTCGAGCGACGTCGAAGCAGGCAGTCCGAACCCGCGATCTTTTATATCGAGGAGGCGCGGAAACCTGTCAGATTTGCTGTCCCGCTTCAGTTGATCCGAAACCGCGATATTCTATAGCCAGGAGGTGCGGAAACCTGCGAGAACTGTTTTCCTCTCCAGTTAGTCCGAAATGGGCCAATCCGAGCGGGAGGCGGTCCGCGTTTTGGCTAATGAAATCGTAGATCGGCCGGTTCTGAAGCGCGAGCGGCGCCGATCTCGGCGCTCATTGGCAGAAAAGGGATCCGGCGCCCGCACTGATTGGCCCGCCCGGATTGGCCCAGATCGCCAGCAGTCGGTGGCGGTAGCGCGAGTTGCGCAGCGCTTCACCTGGATACAAATCAGTTGGTGGCTCCTCGAGTACACGTTCCGTCACGTGTCAACTGATTACGCTCGATGAAACGCAGCTCAGCTGCGACACTGGGGAATCGCTTCCTCTTCTCTCTGCTAAACCGAGTGGCCATCGATGCTATTAGGTATGGCTGTCTGATCAGGTGTCGCAGGCACCTTCACAGCGCAGCCCACCACATTGACAAAAGCGCTTCGTATCAGCTTTGCCCGAGTCATCAGGTATTCCGGGATCGGCTTGCACACGCTCAGCTGATCCCCAACTCGATGCAAAAGATTCCTCCATTTCCGCAATCGCGCCCAAACCAGCAAGAAGAGCTTCCCCCAGAACCAAGCAAGCATGAACGTCGTGGACGTGGTCGCCGCCCCCTTCTCGGCCGTCAAGGACGCCGCGCAGGGCGCCAACCCTGTGCTGCTGGCCGCCATCGTGGCCGTCGTCGTGGTCGTCAACGTGGTGGCTGCCAAGTCGTGGCAGGCGCGTCGCCAACGCATGCGCTACAGCTCGCTGCTCTAGACGTCTCCAGTCGCCGCCTCCAAGATCCCTCGGACTGCATGCACTGCCAAGCGGAGGAGACCGGCGTGGAGCTGCAGCGCTGAGCGAGAGAATGCACCTGCAGGCTGCGTGGGGTTACCCCCGTCCGTTTTTGATACGAGAAGTGTGTGATGAAAGCTGGAGGGCTCTGTTGCCAAGTTAAGTAATGACGACTGGGCTTTTGTATGCTGTTGTCTTCGTTGTGGGCTGGTGGGGTGCCAGCGTTGTTGTCTCTGCATTGCTGGCCAACGGCCGAGCAACGGGGAAAGCCAATCTTGTCCTCAACCTGCCACTCTGCTCGACAGCGCCAGACCCACTAGGCTGGGATTTGGGGTGTTCAGCCTGCTCCAGGACGACTGAGTGGGGCTCTCTCGGAAACGGCAGGAGGAGCCTCGCTTGGCCATTGGACACCAAGCTCCACGAGGCCTGCAACATATCCGACAGCCTCCCTTCCTGTCCAGACTCCCGGGCTCATCGAAGTGCTCCGCCTGCCCTCCTCGGTCCGCCACGGCAAGGACGAGATCACCGTTCGCTGCGCGCTAGGGCACAGCTTCACCACCGCAGTCGACCATCTCCGCTCGTGACCGCGCTGCCGCCTCCGCTGGCGAGGCCGCCATGGCCTGGGTCCTAGAGGGACTCACCGGACTCCCATGGGTCTCAACCCGTACAGAGCTGGTCACCGTCCTGGAGCTAGACGCCTGGTGCACCTTGCTGCGCATGGCCTTCGAGCTACAAGGAACCCAGCATCACGTTCGTGTTCGAGCGTTGATGACCGAGGACAGCGAGTTCAGCGACATTGTGCAGCAGACGGCGGCCGCTCTCGCGGGATTTGGCCTCCCTGTTCCTCCTGCGTTCGACTTGCTGGCGATGGAGAGAGCCTTCCTCGCTCACCGCGCTCGTGTGCTGTGTGCTCGCCACGCCACCGAACGTCGGTCGTCCAGTCGCCCCAGACCACCCCAGG
>JAADYK010000894.1:0-13123 GCA_023338225.1 Halophytophthora batemanensis | reverse complement strand
TCCGAGAGTGAGAAGCCCACACCTTCGTCGTCGAGACGCGCGCTGCGGTGACGCGTGCTGCGTGTGATGGCCGACATGTCTCCTAGGCGACTCGAACGGCCGAGATCCAGATCGTCGGTGCCTATATGCCTACTTGTGGTCGAGTTGCGTGTGGACCAGGGTGAAGCCAGCACAAAGTCCCGCGTTCGCAGTGACCCCGTAGTGAACACGGACGGTAAATTGGCCCAACGTGAGCCTCGAGGCGTCACCTGTTCGTGGTCGTGCTCCAATTCGTTGTTTTGGCCGCGTTTGGCTGCATTTTGAGACTTGGCAGTGGGCTTAGGCACGGCGCCCAACTCCACGTCGGCACCGTAGCTTATGGGTGGGGCTTGCAGGTCGTCCTGGTCGTCCTGTGCATCTTGGTCATCGCCATTGAGGTCCCTCTCTTGGCCGCCAGTGGAACTCATACTGAGCGAGAGCTGACTCAGTGCTCGCGACGTCTCGAGCGCGAACTCGTCCTCAAAGACTTCCTCGAGCCGTGCCAGTTCTCGTACCACCCGGCGTTTGAGCGCCCTCATGCCCACTAGCAAGAGGATGGAAAAGGCCCCGAGCGCTAGACTGAGCGCGTTGAGATGCGGAAACTCCTCAACGAGGTCCAGCACTGAGAGTACGGGCAGATCACGGCTCTTGGTCTCCAATCCGAGCCAGCTGCCCACCTGCGAGAGCATAATGAGCACGCCACCGGACGAGACGAAGCCCCCCATGACTGGCCGCGAGAAGAAATCGGCCAGGATCCCCAGTCGGAAGATGCCCATGAACAGCAGCAAGAGGCCACTAAGGAAGGAGAGCAGGATGGCTGTGGCCACACGTTCATCTTCGCTCTCCACCTTTTTGATGGCCGAGCCTACCAATAGACTCACCTCGGCGCCGTTGGCCACAGACAGCACACGGGAAGTGCCGAAGAGCGGGTAGATGAGAGGCACGAGCGCTGCCGTGTAGAGTCCGTAGATAGGAGGCACCCCCATCATGGCGCTCAGTGACACTTCCTCGGGGACCAGCATCATGCCAACCGTGACGCCAGCCACCACGTCGTACTGCAGATCCTCGCGGAGGTCGTAGCTGGGCAGCCACTCCAGGATAGGCATGTGCTGCTTGAGGAAGAAGAGCACGCGCTGCCGCGTCACGCGCTGCTGCGCCGCCACCAGATCGCGCCACATGTCCTGTAGGATGGCCGTCGTCGACACGTTCGGCGCCGGCGGCGGTTGGGCCGCTTGGGCGCCCGCGGCTCGCTCTCCAGACGACGCGGAAGACGCCATGGGTAGACGAAGAGCTGCCGCACACACTGGGCGTCGGGGGACGCCGGGAAGAAGGCGCTTCGCTTGCCGCGAGCCGCGCCGACCAGAGCTGTCTCCGTGCTGGTGCCGTTTGCTCGTTTGCGGTGCAGTCAGGTTCAGGACGCGAGGAACGTGGCGTCAAAGGGTTGGGGTCCGGGGAACCCAGTGTTTCGGACCAATGAGATGCCGCAGATCGCCTCGCTGCTCGCTGTGATTCGCCAAAATAGCGCACAGCGGTTGTTTCCGGCTCAGGCGAGTCGACGCCTGCCAAAGGGGAAATACCCTGATTTATGTTAGACCAGTGGGCTTCATTTGGACCAATCCGGCTGGCTTTCCGGAGGCTTCCTCGACCAGCATTGCGCCCATTTCCCTTCCATGGGCACCATGTCGACGCTAACGCCAGGCTCGGACGGCGGCACACGCGCCGTCTTCGACTGGAGCAAGGCGCTGGAGAAGGACAGCACGCTGCAGCGCATCGGCGTCTGCGTGGACCGGATCATGGCCAAGTTTCCGGGCCAGGTGGTGCAGGCCAGCAAGGCGGTAGCCCCGAGCACCTCTCGCTACAAGCCAGCTCCTGCGGCGGCGGCGGCCGCTATGAAGTCTGAGCGAGGTACGTGTGCACACCACCGTCTGTATCTATTTCTACGTGTCGCTTCACTCGCTTTCTACCGTGCGGGAGTGGCGAAAATGTGGCCTGCGTGAGGGAAGAAGCGCGGGATCTTAGCTGGTGGCACGTTCTGGCAGGTACGGAGACGTCGACAACTAGCGCCGCGACGGACAGCTACAGTCCCGGACTGGGTCGGCAATTCATCAATCCGAAAGACTACAAGAGCGAGTCGTCCAGTGAAGTGGACATGCGCGAGGTGAACCCCATGGACGAGCTGAGCGACTTTGAGTCGGAGCCGTCGCTCCAGCAGCACCAGCAGAAGCGGCCAGCACCTCCACCGGCGGTGCAGCCAGCTCCAGCTCCAGCTGTAGCGCGTTCAGAGTCGCCAGCCACAGAAGTAACGGAGCAGGCTGAGTCGGTGGACGAGGACGTGGATATGGGTGTGGAGCCAGATGAATCTATGCACGAGGACAGCGAAGAGGAGGACAAGGGGGAACCCACGGCTTGTGAGGTTTGCCACAGCTCAGAGGACGCATCCAATACGCTGCTGTGTGACGGATGTGATGCTGGTGCGTCTGCTGGCTGGGTTACTTTGTGCGTGGGCGGATATTCGCCGCTTTCTAACATTGCTTTGGGTGTTGGATGCTTCGATGAACTGGAAAGAGTACCACATCTACTGTTTGAACCCGCCGCTGAGCAAGATCCCGGAGGGAGAGTGGTTCTGTCCAAACTGCGTCAAGGCCCGACCCGTTGAATCTACGTCCACGTTTGCGGCTTCAGCTACCAGCGCCAGAAACGAGCATGTTAAGACAGAGCAAGCGCTGCAGGCGAGAGCAGCCAATGGTGGCTGGAGTACGTCCCAAGGCCCACCATCGTCCGCAAGCGGCTCGAGCACCGCGAGATCAGCCACAGAGGCGCCGTTGTTTGGTTCAGCTTCTGGCACTGGCGTCTCTGGGCCCACGAGCGCTAACGGCGGAGACGCACCTTCCACCGCGACGTCCATCTCGGTGCGACACTGTCTTTGCTACAATGTGTTGGCAATCCAGTATGTGACGTATTCTGCGATCTTACGCTGGTGTTTTGTGTATGTGTGGCCCTGGGTGGGCAGATCATGCAGGCGCTGGCGCACGACCTAGCCAAGAGCAACTCACTGCTGGTGCACGCCTGCAATTGCGATAACGCGAGGTGCACGAGCACCGAGTTCCAGGAGCTCTGTCCACATATGAAGCGGTTCCTGCGCAGTGTGTGCTGGGCCTCGCACAGTGAGAAGTGGCGCTCGTACCGACTGGCCCAGGTCACGGCCGAGCTCTTCGCGTTCCACGCCATGAACTGCAACTTGGCACACTGCAACGTGCCGCTGTGCGACAAGATCCGCGAGGAGGAGATCGTTTAAGTGCGAGATAGGTGAGGTTGACGGAGCCCGCCAACAAGGACAATAGAGCTCAGCTCATGCATCACCAAGTGGTATGTATGGTATATCTATTGCTCTGGTGTACGGATTGGCTGGACGTCGGTGGACAGTTCTATCTATTTATGTCGTAGCGTTCCAGTAGCACTTGATTGACTGGTCAGTTACAGGTATCCTTCTCCTGCCGTGGGAAGTCGAAGCAGTCTTAAGTGGTGGCTACTATTGCGATTGATCTCGCCAGCAGCAGTACGAGCAGTGACAGCGCCAGCAACCATAGCAGTCTTCGCCTCAGCAGGAGCGACAGAATACTCCAGGAAGTCCTTTGGTTGCTGGCACGGCGATTTGGGTGGTGAAGAGTGCGTGGGCGATGTTGGACGCTGGGGCGATGCTGGTTTCAAGGGCGACGCGGCATTCACGTCGTGGATCCACGCGTAGTTATCATCCTGAGACACCTCCCATGCCGAGAGTAGGTCCTTGTAGTTGTTCGGCAGTTCGCTTTGGTGGAACTGCGTTGGAGACCGCGGTGGAGCAATCGGAACCTCTAGTTGTGGTGGCACGAGCAAGCGAGACGTGTTGCCTCTCGACACGCCAGCCGTCGCCGTGGCTCCTCGCGAGTACTCAAGCTTCTTCTGGCTTTGAGCTGAGCTGGGAGGTGACGCTGCTGCTGCTGCTGCTGAAGAGTTGGCACTACCCACTGCGCGGTGCGAACAGACGGTGCTGTCGGATCTGTTAGCCCTGATGTTTGACTCGGGGGTCGTGACTGCCGCTGACCCAGTCGTCGTGGACGCTGATGTCGTCTTCCGGGCTTGTTTCGGGGCCGAATTCAAGGCGAGACTGAAGTGCGGCTGCCGCTGCTCCAATTCGTGCAGCAGGTGGTCCACGCGCTCGAGCTGGTCGTCAGGACGGAGCTCAAAACCGAGTTCCTGCCGTGCTTGGACGCGTTTCTTGAGCATGAGTAGAGCGTTACGCAAACTCCTCTGTGTGGGTAGAACGGGCATTGTACTGGTGGTCTCGCTTGGTGCCGTAGCGTAGTAGACGCCTTCGCTTTCCATGATCTCGCGTGTTGACCAGTATAACGAGAGACTACAACAGATAGCTCCGTCGTGGTCACCGCCTAGCAGTAAGAAGACGCACAGCGCCTTACGAGTGGTTGGAGACTTGTCGGGTGTTGGCGCTACTGCGTTGTGCCTTTCGTCAGCCTCGCTAAGGCGCTGGTGTAGGTTGCTAGCGGCCGTGAATTCATCTGAACGTGCCAAGAGCGCATTGTCAGGTCCAAGAGCCAGTCGATCTTCGTCGGAACGACTGCTGGCCGTCGTCGCTGACCGTTGCGAGCGAGGATCTGCCCCGCCTCCTAACTGCGCCGTGCTGCCGTGGTCTCCACCAAGTCTCAAGCGTCCCAGTCGATGGTGGGCTCCCGAATCGGGAGTTGCGGGGCTCTCAGCTTTGGCACTGGTTGCCATGGAGGTCTTACGGTGCTGATCACTCTTCTTCTTCCCGGACACGGAGGTGTGGTGGTTCAACTGCGTCCTGGAGCTGCCTTGGTGCCGATTGCTGCTTCCTAACAGCGTGTGACTGGAACTGCTCAAGGACGTACCTCCTGCGGCTGCCTGGTTCATCATTGAAGTACGTGGCTTCCCGCCAGCTTTTTTACCGCGTTCCTTCGTGCGCGAACCGCTGCTGCTGCCACCACCACCACCAGAGTAGCCATCTCTGGAGTTCGTGACACGGTCGCCTTCCTCTTCATCGTCGTTCTCCTCCGTGGACGTAGTCATCGGAGACACGGACTTGGAGTGGGACGTGGATGTTCCTCCTATCGACGTCGATGCAGGAACGTCAGCGCGACGGAAATTGCTCTGTCGACTGTTTATCCCGCGGTTCAAGGCGAGTCTCGACGCGTACGATTGACGTGCTGCTGCTCTGGAGGCTTCGATCGCGTGCAGCAATTGCACCAGTGTCACTTCGCTCGACTCAGAGGTGGCAGTCTTCGCTGTTGTCGACATAGAGGGCTGGGCGGATGGCGCAATTGCAGTCGCTGGAGTGTTTCCAGGTGCAGCCAAGTGAGCCAGGATGGAATACGGGTCCGGTAGATCCGTGCGTTTGCCCATGCTTGAGAGCAATGGGAAGATCTCGTGGCGGGGCAGTGAGCCACGATCGAAGACGTCAAAGAGCCGAAACTTGCTGGACACGAGCGCCAATGTGTCTGGGTGAAAGCTCGACGCCAGCTCGCCAGGAACCAGGTACTGCCGTGCTAACCGCTCCTGCTGGCGCTGCTCGAGTCGTTTGTCTAGCGTGCAGTCCGCAATGACCTGCTGGAAGGGTGGCAAGCCGCGATAATCCGGCCCAATAGCGTCATGTGGGAGATCGGGCGGTCCCTGGGCCTCGCCAGGCACCCAAAGCGCAATAGATCCTTCCGTTGGAATGTGGCTCAGCAACCCTCGAGTCGTGGAAACCGGTGGACGCCTGCATAGGACTGGAGCTTCGAAGAGCGCTGGCAGAATCTTCTGCAGTGCAACCTCAGGCAGAGTCTCTGGGAAGAGCAGCATGGCACAGTTCATGAGCGAGCCACAGAATACGGGGAACGGCAGCGCTGGTAACGCGTCTGCGTCCAAATACACGCGCATCTTGCCCATGGCGGCCTGCGCAAAGATGCGTTCAACGCTCGCGACCTCGAGACACGCGGCTGAGGAGCTGCTGCCTGGGCCTCTCTTGTTGATACTAGTGCTGTCAGCCAGCAACTGCGCGTCACGGAGGATCTCCAGCAGTCGAGCGCAGTTGATGGCAGGCAGCGTGTCGCCTGTCGTGGACGAGTCGTAGAAGCGGAAGAGTCCATAGAGCTGCTCAAGCTGCTCAGCGTCAAGAGACCGCAGCGCTGTGGCGTTCAAGTTCCAATGGAACTGCGGTGTTAATAGCGGCGCTGGACTTGTGTGTGGACGGCGCACACCTTCCAGTGCGGGCGAGGTTGGCCGCGAGGTGCTGGGGCTCGGGTCGCCGCTGACGCGCAGCCGCAACTGACGCTTGGACGAGGTGGCGGCGCTGGCTACCCATTTCTTGCCTTCAGGTGCTGTAGTGGCGCGTGGATCCATGCTTGCTCAGGCTCGAGCTAGCCTGCCATGCCTCTTCTCGCCGAGCTGTACGGGGAACGAAGAGCTTGTTTCTGCGGATGAAAGCCGGTATTTATATCGCGTTCAGAAGCACACGAGAAAGGCCATATGGCTACATTTCTGATGGTATGGCTACACTTCTCAACAGATGGCTATACTTTTCAGGTGGCACGTTGTTGCTATTACCATGCATCCGCGGGAGGGTAACTGGTGTGTGGCACTGTACGAGTCCGAGGCTGAGGAAGAAGAGCCCGGGACGTATTTGTGGTTTTGTGACATTCTGGAGAGCGCTCTCCTGGCTTCTTGGTGGTGCTGGCCGCAGAAATAACTCCAGGCTGTTCGCTACCAGTCGAAACGGACCAAAACAAACACCTGCCCCGCTTTGATCCTCCCCAGCTCGTCGCGGTCAAGCCTCCTGCCTGCTGGCGCTCACAACCAGAAACGAAGCGGACGCCACACCTCAACCGTCCACCCACCAGCCAACTCCTTTGCTCTTCGTCCCAATGTCCAGCCCTCCGACAACTGAGGACGAAGACTCCAATTCCAAGGCTCACGACACTGGAGCTTCTGATGGCACCGAGGGACGTGGCAACACCACAGAGAGCCCCAGGACGGCTGCCGAGGAGCAAGAACTCCCGGTGATGAAGCAGTTCAAGGCCAAGCAGCGACTCACGCGCCGCCACTCGGCGCAGGTGGATTCCACCACGCCAGACGAGGGTGGGGATCCATCCGCGGGTCCACATGGGAAGTCTGTCCAAGCTCTGCGACGCAGCTCGACGGTGCGTGCACCTGCGGGCCATGCGCGCAGTCTGCTACTGGGTCGAAACACCAGCAGCGTGGCCTCTGGGATCAGCAGTCCCGCGCCGGCTAGCAGCAGCGCGACTACAACCAACGACGTGGGTGAAACGCTCTATGAGGAGATGATGGTGCGCTTCCAGATCCGCCAGCTGCAGCGCTCGGCCTCGGGTATGACCATATGCTCGGAGGACCGACGACTCTCTATCGACTCGAGTCGCGTGCCAGACGCTGAGGCTGAGGAGTCAGACTACTGCATCGCTGGGACCAGTAGCTGCGGACTCACAGCGCTAGCGGCCGCATACGAGCATCAAAGATTCGATTCGATAGGCTCACGACGGTCATCTCGCCGGGGTAGCGACGCCTACTCCATAAATGCCAAACATGATGCGAGTCCCGAACCTCCGAGCCTGCGAGGTCGACCTGGCGACAGTGTGAGCTACGGCACCTCGCTGGGCGAGAGCTATCCGCCCATGAGTGCCCCTAATACCATGCGGACGAACGACTACTCAACGATGGACTTTGGCCGCGACGACGAGGATGAAAGTGATCGGAACTGGAGCGACAACTTCTGCCTTAAGGTCTTGCTCATGTTGGTGCCGACACGATTCACACTGCGCCGGTGGACTCACTGGGCCATGACGCCCTTCTCACCCTTCTCCATCTTCTCGCAAACCCGCTACGCGGTCAGCTTGCTGGCCGCGATGGCGTACGTTGTCTGCTTCCCAATGGAGCTTGCATACCCGGATGAGATCATGTTCCGGAACGTGGACACGGCTATTGGCGTAGTGTTATTCCTCGACATGCTGGCTACGCTCAACACTGGCTACGTCATGCGCTCAGGCGGCGTGTCAAACTCCCGTCAACTTATCACCTGGAGTTATATCAGCAACCGCTTCTGGTTGGACGTGCTGGCGTCACTGCCCATGGCTTTGCTGGCACCGGGTAGAATTCATAAGCGCTCTGCTGTCCACATCTGGCTGTACTTGTTGCTGGACATAGTGCGAATGGAGAGATTGGCGCACATGACGCGGCGTGTGCGCAAGATCTGGCTGCTGCGTGCGAACCAGGCAGGCTCGGGGAATAGCTTCTGGGCTTGGTTGCTCTACTCGCGCTACTCGCACCTGCTGCGCATCGCCACCATCATCACTATGCTGATTGTTATTGCACATTACATTGCTTGCATTTGGACGATGCTGCTCGTTGCAGCAATACCAGATGATCAGGAGGACAACCTCCCATGGCGCGAGTCGTACACGTCGAGCTTCTATTCGGCGCTGCTACTGCTTCAGGGCGAAGGTGTGGAGGCCAACACTGTGGGACAGAACCTCTTCGGGTCCTTCAGCGTGCTTGTCGGCTCCATCGTGCTGGCTGTGGTCTTCGGCCACGTGGCCATCCTCGTGTCGAACTTCAACGCCAACTTCACCAACTATCAACGCAAGATGGAGGCCGTTTTTGCCATGACAGCCAAGCTACAACTCCCTCCATCTTTACGCGAGCGCATCCACGAGTATTACGAGCACCTGTGGCACGAGTACGAGTGTTTGGACGGCGAGATCGTTCATTTTGCCAAGGAGCTCTCGCACACACTCGGCCTTGAAGTGGTGCTCTTCAAGTACATGGAACTGGTCATGCACGTGCCATTCTGGAAGGACTGCACGCCCGATTTCCAGAAGCAGCTCATGCTACGACTCGACGTGCGCGTGTACCTGCCCGACGACTTCATCATGCGTCAAGGAGAAGTGGACGATGAGTTCTACATGGTCAATCGCGGCTACTGCGAGCTCAGTCGCGAGCCACAGCATTTCGAGCGGGTCACTAATACCTCTATTATGCCCCGCAAGGCGGCTTCCAAGCCCAGTTACGGTGGGCTGACGTCCAGAAGACGGTCTTCAGACGTGAACGGAATGATCCCGGACGGTGACATTCGACAGTCCGCTTATGAGCTGGACGCAGTGCAGCGGCAGTACTACAACAGCGGTGGCAACGGCCGTAGTCGTAACTTTGAGCTCATGATCTCACGCGGTCAGGCCTTTGGCGATCTGGCGTTAGTCATGAACTACCAGCGAGCAGCTAATGTACGTGCCATCACTCACGTCGAAATGTGCGTGCTCTCACGCGAGGACTTCCAGGCTGTGCTGGCGCGTTATCCAGAGGATCGTCGGCGCGTCATTGTGGACATGCTCACGTCTTACATGCACAACTACGAGATAAACCAATCGCACTGTCCACTGCTGGAGCTGGTGCGGTCTGTATACAGCCCCGAGGCCATCGCAGCGGCCTGTAAGTCAGGTGGAGTGACTTGTCCTCCGTCAGCACGGCCAATGTCAGCACGAGAAGCAGCGGAACGGATTTATACTGCCATCAATCTTGACATCCAGGACCAGACGATTAAGTTTGGCGTGGGCGCCAGCGTGCGACAGCAGCTCGTGGAGCTCCGTGACCGGCGTCGACGTAAACTGGAGCTGGAGCTGCAGCAGCAAGAGCAGCAGCAGCAGCAGAAGGAGCGAGGTCAACAGCGGCACCACCAGCACAATGAGCAAGACGAAAGCAGCCACAGTTTGAGTGCACCTCCAAGTACGAGGACGGGGGAGTTTAGTCGCAGGAACAGCGACAACACTTCCGAGAGCACGGAGCCTAGATGCATGACTTCGTGCCATAAAGCTCATCCTTCAGCACGAGCCCCTTCACGCCAATTGACGTGGGACGAGCGTCTGCGGCAGGTGGAAGAGCGCGAAGTGGCCATCCAACGCGCGCTGAGAGAGCTTCATGCCAGTATGAAGCAGCTGGAGGCCAAGAGAGCTTCCGAGGCAGCTGCAGCATCTACCGCGATCGCGGCGGCGACGGCAGTGGCGGCGCAGGAAGCGGCAGCAGCAAATGTGCCTATCAAGCGAAAGCGCGTCAATGGTGAAGGTGACCATGTCACTGTGGCCCCAAGTGGGCCGTCACTACGATGGAAGATGTTGCACAGACGCAGTTCATCCACACTGGCGCTTACGACCCCCACAGGCCAGCGAGGGTCCGATGCGGGACGAGAAGGATCGAGCAAGACACTGAACAAGACAGCGGACAAACCCTCAGCAAACCCACCGTCGCGGCCACCGCTTCTGCAGCGCATGGGCTCGCTCGTCGGACTTTCCTCGGGGGTGCTAGACCCCAAGGAACCCACGGAGTCCCCCACGCACTACACCGACCAGCTCTTCCAGAGCCACGCTACGTCCGCTACTCGCAGCCAGGACGAACACCACATGCAGCAGCAGCGCGTGCACCCACAGCTTCGTCCGCTCAACAGCACCAGCTCCAGTACCCCGTCGGCCACTGACCGCAGTTCTCGCGC
Organism: Halophytophthora batemanensis; assembly: GCA_023338225.1. Classification (NCBI taxonomy): domain Eukaryota; phylum Oomycota; class Peronosporomycetes; order Peronosporales; family Peronosporaceae; genus Halophytophthora; species Halophytophthora batemanensis. The sequence goes on along the minus strand of JAADYK010000894.1, from coordinate 2,562 downwards.
CATGTCTGCCGCCTCCAACACCATCGCCAACGTCACCACCACAATGAACCTGAACGCGCCACCAGCGTTGTCTGCAGCGCCACCGAACGCGGATGCTCTCGATGGTGCGGCCCAGCCCGGCGCAATCAATGAGGCGACGTCGACTGCAACTCCCGACCGTCGGAAGGCTTTCCACCGCAACCACAGCCAGTCGTTGCGTGCGCTGGCGGAGGCGGTGGCACCGCTGGGCGAGCGCTTTGTGGCTCGACACGGTAGTACAGGCTCCACGCCCAATGCGCTGCGGCGCATGGGCTCCTTCATGACAGACGCCCGCGGGCACCAGCACCACGAGTCCCCCACGCGGTACGCCGACGAGCTCTTCCAAGGCCGTGGACCGCGTCGCAACCACGGCGGACCGGAGCGGGAGGACCCGCGGGCCATAGCGGAAGCGGCGGCACTTGCTGCAGAAGCAGCCATGGCTGCGAACAAGTAAGGGGAGATGAAGGTAGAGCCCAAGTGTAGCCATGTAGAGGACAAGTGCACCCATTTGCTCTTTGTCGGAGAAGGCAGGTAAGTAATAGGGCTCACACGATGACACAGCAAGGAGGACCTTGGAGGACATATACCTCAGACATGGTACACCGACTCCAGGTGGGCAGACAATACAGCTCTGGGGCTAAACCCAATGACTGGCACATGACAGACTCTGATGCAGCTGGAGTGAGCGGTTGGACGGAGGGCCCCACTCACTTGCGGGCTGCACACACAGACGGGAGGCCGATGGAGACACGCGGAGTGATCCCGCGTGGATATATTATGCGTCTGGGATGGCAACCGAGGCGTCTGGCTGGGAATACTGCCCTGGACGGAGTGGGGCAGTCTTACTCTGCTTTGACGCCCTTCTGGCAGACATAGAGGTAGTGCACGGCATTGGCGTCGGCCTCGGAGACCTGCACAGCACTCACCGTGGGCTTGGGCACCGTGTGCACCGTGACCTTCCACTGCAGCTCCTTGTTCTCCAGGTAGGAGAGACGGTTGTCTGGCACGCCGTAGGACACGATGAAGTAGACGCCGTTTGGCTTGAGCACGCGGTGCACCTCCTGGCACATCTTGGCCACATTAGCCGTGGAGCCTTCGCCGCAGAGGATGGAATCCATAGTGCCCTTGTCCACCACGGCGTCGTACGTCTCGTCCGCAAAGTCCAGCGAGCATACGTTCATCTTCTGCCACTGTAGCTGCTCCACGCGGTCCTCGTACTTGGCTGCCATCTGCTTGATGACGATCTCCGACACGTCCACGTTCATGATCTTCTGGTACCCGTCGTTCACCATCTCCTCCGACAGTCGCGAGTTGCCGGCGCCCGCCATGAGCACCTGGTCCGTCTTCTTCACGTACTGGTTCAGTAGCTCCTTCAGGCCCCCATAGCGCTGGTACCAGTCGAACTGCTCCGAGTCCCTACGCACCATCGCACACGCAAGCACAACACGTCAGTGCACATGCCCAGCCCGCCAGCCCGCCAAGGCTCGGCAGCCAGACGTCGGGTCGCGACCGCGCGGGCACGCCTGTCATCCAGACACGCGTGCGCACGCGCCGACGCGGAGCAGCGCGTCCGCAGAGCCTCGTACTTGGTGTAGCGCTCGTCCCAGTAGGTGGCCTTGCCGTACTGCGCCATGTCTTGCTGCTTCTCTGCTGGCTGCTCTTGCTTTTGTGCGAATGCGCCCAAGATTGCCCCGCGCGGGGGCGCCCAGGTGAAACCACCCGGCCCTCCCGACTAAGTTGACAGCGTACACCTAGAAAGGGCAGAGGCACCGAGCGAGTCGGGAGCGCGATATTTAATCGAGTCTTGCCCTGCGATTGGCTGAATTGGCGCCCCCGATGCTCGAAGAGCTCCTTGGCGTCGCTTCGGGGACATCAAGCGCTGCCGGCGGTTGCGTCCATGGGACTCGCGCGGCTCTAGGAGCGCACGCGCACGCGCACTCGCGACGCGCCGCCCGATGGAGGACAGGCCGCGGGAAGCTGCCGTTGCGGCAGTGTGCGGCTGCTGCGCCTCGCACGAAGCGGCACGAGGTATGCGAGCAGCCGAGTTGCGACCGTCTTCCATGTTACACCATGCTTCAATGGGCTGTGCCCCTCCCCCTCCCTGCAACGCTGGGGCAACGATGCTGCTGCGCTAGTAGAGGCCACTCCGGTGTGTGTCAGTGCAGATTCTTTCCTGCCGGCGCCGCCCCATGTCCCTACTTGAGGGTGGCTCGACCACCCGACCTCTCCTTACTCGCTCTCCTTGGCGCGCTGCTTGCGGATCTGCGTAGACGAGAGGTCATTGCGGTAGTCCTTCTCCGTGAGCGGCACGAACAGGTGACGCAGTGCCGGCGGCACGTGGTGCTCCAGCACCTCTTCCGCTGACACAAAGCGGTTCTCGGCCTTGCTGTCGAAGCGCCCAGCCACCACAAAGGAGCACCCGCGACGAGCAAAGGCGTCCAGCGCCAGCACCATCTTGTGCTCGTCCATGTCGTAGTACTTCTGGTCCACGATACGCACGGCCGTGTCGGCGCCAATGACAAACACGCAGCCAGGCAGCAGCTC
>JAADYK010000893.1:0-13134 GCA_023338225.1 Halophytophthora batemanensis | reverse complement strand
CCAGGCCATGGCGGCCTCGCCAGTGGAGGCGGAGCGTCGGCAGCGCGGACACGAGCGGAGGTACTCGACTGCGGCGGTGAAGCTGTGCCCTAGCGCGCAGCGAACGGTGATCTCGTCCTTGCCGTGGCGGAACGAGGAGAGCAGGCGGAGCTCGCAGGTTTCCGCGCCTCTTGGATATAAAATATCGCAGACAATCTGAAGAGCTTCAGCGGCGGGTCTTTGGCTTGTACTTAATCACCGGGGACGTTATTTACGGCGAAGCCTAGAAATTGGCAATGCTTTTACCTCGATTTTGCGATGCTACCCGTCGGACTCATCTCTGCGTATGGAAGCTGTCAAATCGATCCTTGATGTGCTCTAGCTTAGAAGTGGAGCGCAATACGGGACGCACCTCCACCCACCTCGTCCGTTGGCCACATACGACTCCAGCGATCCATATTCTGTGCATTCTGTCCGATGATCTCTCGATATCACACTGCCGTACACGGTTTCAGATCCCGATGTCCAATTCGCTGATAGTGGTCAGGAATCTGGACGACTCCGCGCCTGCCATTGGAGGAAATTCTGCCCGCCGAGAAAAGCGGCAATCGCGAGAGCCACTGGACACCAGCAAAAAGCCGCAGTCCGCGCCCGGCAAAGCAGTCGAGACCAAGCAGCACGCCGCGAGTTCCGCCAGGCAGACAGCGCTAGCCAGACAGCATGGACGGCCGCAAGAGGAAGCTGGACCTGGGCGACATGGCCCCCAAGAGGCGCAAGAGCCGCTTCTCCGACAAGCCCGAGACGGCGCCGTCGGCGGCGCACGGGGACGCGGCGGCCACCATGAACCCACTCACGAACAAGCCCTTCTCGGAGCGGTACCGCACGCTGCTGGCGACGCGGCAGAAGCTGCCGGTGCACCAGTTCCTGAAGCAGATCGAGGCGGCCGTGCAGCAGCACCAGGTGATCGTGGTGGAGGGCGAGACGGGCTCGGGCAAGACGACGCAGATCCCGCAGTTCCTCACGCACATGCAGCTGGGCACGGGCAAGATGGTGGCGTGCACGCAGCCACGCCGTGTGGCTGCCATGAGCATCGCCAAGCGCGTGGCGGAGGAGATGGACGTGTCGCTGGGCCAGGAGGTGGGCTACACCATCCGATTCGAGGACATGACGTCGCCGCAGACGCAACTACGCTTCCTCACGGACGGTATGCTACTGCAGCACGCCATGAGCGACCCACTACTGTCCAACTACTCCACCATTCTGCTGGATGAAGCCCACGAGCGCACGCTCAGCACGGATATCCTCTTCGGCCTGCTCAAGGAGGTACTGCCTAAGCGTCCGGACCTCAAGGTGGTGGTCATGAGTGCCACGCTGGATGCTGTCAAGTTCCAGAAGTACTTTGAAGGAGCTCCACTCATCGCCATCCCGGGCCGTACCTTCCCCGTCGAAATCTTCTACACGCCCGAGCCGGAGCGCGATTATCTGGAGGCGGCTGTGCGTACGGCCGTGCAGATCCACATTTGCGAGGAAGAAGGCGACGTGCTGCTCTTCCTGACGGGTCAGGAGGAGATCGAGAACGCGTGCAGACAGATCCGCGCCGAAGCCGACTCGCTCGATTCGTCCAAGTACGGTCCGCTGGACGTCTACCCGCTCTACTCGTCGCTCACGCCGCAGCAACAGCAGATGATCTTCCGCGACGCACCCAAGCCGCGCTTCCCGGGTGGTCCCAAGGGCCGCAAGATCGTCGTGTCCACGTACGTCCCCTTGCTCCCATCGCTCTCATGATCATGTCCTCCAGTGTCGTACTTTATCTAACGCCCTTCTCTCTGGTGTGTATCTGCCTTTGCCCATCTTAGCAACGTGGCGGAGACGTCGTTGACGATCGACGGCATCGTGTACGTGATCGACCCGGGCTTCTCCAAGCAGAAGGTGTACAACCCGCGTATCCGTGTTGAGTCGCTGCTGGTGTCGCCCATTTCCCGCGCTTCGGCCAAGCAGCGCTCGGGTCGTGCCGGTCGTACGCGGCCGGGCAAGTGCTTCCGTCTCTACACGGAGCAGTCGTTCATGCGCGACCTGGAGGAGCAGACGTACCCGGAGATCCTGTGCTCCGAGATGAGCGGTGTGGTGCTCACGCTCAAGCAACTGGGCATCGACGACCTGGTGCACTTTGACTTCATGGACCCGCCGGCGCCAGAGACGCTCATGCGCGCACTGGAGATGCTGAATTATCTGGGCGCGTTGGACGACGAGGGCGAGCTCACGGAGCTGGGCCGACAGATGGCCATGCTGCCAGTACTGCCACAGTTGGCCAAGATGCTCATCTCAGCGGCCAAGTACCAGGTGCCACAGGAAGTGGCTACCATTGTGGCCATGCTGTCGGTGCAGGAACCGTTCGTGCGTCCGAAGAACGACGCCAAGGCCGCGAATGAAGCCAAAGCCAACTTTGCGCATGCCGACGGCGACCACTTGACGCTGCTCAACGTTTTCCATGCCTACAAACTCAACAACGGAGACGTGAACTGGTGCTACGAGAACTACCTGAACAACCGATCACTGCAGAGCGCCTCGAACGTGCGCGACCAGCTCGTGCGTAACATGAAGCGTCTGCAGATGCCCACGCAGTCCACCATCGACATCCAGTCGCCGCAGTACTACCCGAACATCATCAAGGCGCTGGTCTCGGGCTTCTTCATGCAGGTGGGCCACAAAGCGAGCGGCGGCCACTACGTGACGGTCAAGGACAACCAGGTGGTGCACTTGCACCCGTCCTGCGTGCTGGACGACAAGCCCGAGTGGGTCGTCTACAACGAGTTCGTGCTCACGAGCCGCAACTACATCCGCCTCAACACGCGTATCAAGGGCGAATGGCTCGTGGAGATCGCGCCGCACTACTTCGATCTGGCCAACTTCCCTCCTGGCGAGGCCAAGCGCGAGCTCGAGGTGCTCTACCGTCGCATGAACGCACGCACCAACAATAAGCGGTAAGTACGCTGGTAGGTAGGCAGCGCAATCCACCCATCCGGTCTCAACTCGAGGCTTTAGTAGACCCCATACATCTCATGCACATTCACCTGCATTGCTGAACCATCCCATGAAGAGGTAGACGGGCAGGAGCACAACGATGGCCGCACGCTTGCTGCTATTACTGCTGGTACTGCCCTGCAAGGGTGGATAGAGCCTTGCCAGCACACTCCATGGCGATAGATGACGAGGCTTCTTACCAGTCTAGCGCAGCGTCCGCAGCTTGTGCTTCTTGATCTTCTTGGTGCCATAGCCGTAGCCGCCGCGCTTGTGCGGAGATCCTCGAGCCTTCTTCCGCTGGTCCTTCCCGTCCCTGGCTGTTCTCCGAGTCGATCCGCCCCTGCCGTCTCCAGTAGCACTTGGCGGCGGGAAGGTTGGCGCTTCGTCGCGCAGCTCCTTGATGGTGTTACTGTTGCGCTTGGAGTTCTCGATACTCGTAGCCAGCGTGAGGTCGTGCTTGGTCACGAGACTCGTCACAAGTCCATGCTCTCCGGCTCGGCCCGTGCGACCGGCGCGATGCACGTAGTCCACAGCCGACTTGGGGAAGTCGAACATCACCACGTGCTTGACCGCAGAGAAGTCCAAGCCACGCGCAGCCAGATCCGTGCACACGAGGATGTTGACGCTGGGGTCCGACTCAAAGGCTTCCACGGCGTCGTGCCGGCGTGCCGGCGGCATGTCGCCATGCAGACACACGGCGTCCTGGAAGCCGTGCTCGCGTAGCATGTGCTCGGTGGAGCGCACACTGGCCGAGTTGCGACAGAAGACCATGGTGGTGGCAGCACGTCGCTTGTGCAGATGCAGCACTTCGCGCAGAGCGGAGTGCTTGGATTCAGGCACCACACGCACGAATTCCTCGCGGATTGTGACGGGAGTACGGTGGATCTGGTCGTCGCTTACGGCGCGCAGGCCGCCGAACTTCTTCTTGAGCACCTGATCCAGTGGCGGCCGGATGGTGGCGGCCGCGAGGATCGTTTGCAGCGGCTGCTGACGCTTGGCAGCACTGTTCTGGATGGGCGTGAGCACGGCGTCCAGCTCTGTGCGGAACCCCATCTTGGCGTCGAAGAGCGTGTCCGCCTCGTCCACCACCACAGTGTCGATGCGCGAGACGAAGAAGTCCCCCTTGGCGATGCACTTGGCCACGCGTCCAGGCGTGCCGATGATCAGATCCAGACGACGCGACGTGTTGCGCTGCTGGATGCTCTTGCGCTCGCCGCTTGTGATGGTACAGGACGCGAACTTGGCTGAGTGCGCCAGCTGCTTGGCCACACTGCTCACCTGCAGCGCCAGCTCGCGGCTGGGCAGTAGGATCAATGCGCGCGGTCTTCCTACTACGACCTCCATGGGTGCGTCTCGGCCCTTGGCTTCGTGCTGGAGCTTATCGGCCGCTTCCTGGCGCAGCAGTTGCTCCACCACTGGGAGCAGATACGCCAACGTCTTGCCTGTGCCCGTCTGCGCCGTGCAGAGGACATCTTGGCGCGATAGGATGGCTGGGATGCTCTTCTCCTGGATCCCTGTGGGTTCTGCGATCTTCATCTCACCCAGCGCCGCAGTGAGACGCGAGTCGATGCCCAAGTCCTGGAAGCTCTTGCCCGAGAAGAGTCGTTGCTGGACGGCCGCCACGCGCGGCCCACAGCCAGCAAACGCAGTCGCCGAGACGGCAGATGAAGCGGAAGATCGCCAGGATGGGGCCATGCCGCACATCGGCGCCGCATGGCTGCTATGCACGCCGCAACGGCGCGCGCGCCGCAGCAAGGCCCTCGACAAGCCGCGCATTTGCTGCTGCCTGTGCACTTGTGTGCGCCACTGCTTTGGGCGCTCAACGCACAGTCTGGTCACTGGCGGCGGACACTGCGAGCTTTATATGCCCAGTCTGAGCACTGCACCTCTTCACGCACTTGCACCAGTTGAAGCACGGAGATGGCGCGGCGGCCGGAGACCGACGAGCGGCGAGCTGGGTATGGGCGCCACGGAGCGCGCTTGCCTCGCGCCGTTGCACGGAAGCCGACGCGGCAGAAGGCTGCGGATGCGACTGCTCCGTCGTTTCTGCAGCGGGCGCGCGGGCTCAAGTTGGCCGATGCCAAGCGGGCGGCGAGCGGTCCACAGCATGGCACGGACGCATACGAGGGTGCTGATCCCGCGGCTAGCGGTGACGCTGGGCTTGCGCACGAGAAACTCGCTTACGACGAGCTGCTAAGGTACACGCGGAGTCGGGCGGAAGACACGGAGAAGCTGCTGGCAGCGCAGCGAGGCGGAGAAAGCGCCGGCGGGGAGCAAGATCGCGAGAGGTTTCGCCAAGCATGTGGTTTCCGCGAGGAGTGGCGAAGAGGTACATCCATGGAGACTCGTCTTGTTGTATGGGAGCTGTACGGCCTGGCGTGGCCTCACCTCACTAGCTTGTGCCCTGTCTGTGCAGAGAAAGAGGATGCAGTTCTGCAGCGGCTAGGAAAGGACGATGAAGGCCGCGCGGAGCCGTCCGACGCAACTGAGCTTGAAGACGTGAAGATGAACGCGCTGAGGACGCACCTAAAGTACGTTAGCGCTGCGTTTGTGGTCTGCAGACAATTTGACTTGCTCACTGATTGCGTTCGACGCGCTCACCGTCGCTCTCACAGGTGTTCCGCACACGTTTTCCTGTCCGCAAACACGAAGCCACCCGCCGGACCCGGCCAGCCAACCAAGCGTCTTCAAGACTTCCTCTACGCACAGCAGATGGACCGAATCCTGCGCGAGATCGACGAACAGCACCCGTACGTGGCGATCCGTGAGGCCATCGCCGACGCTCGCAGTCGCTTCCGATCGCTCATGGCAACTGGAGTGGTGTCCAACAACGCACCGCGCTCAGGACCGACGAGCGGCGGTGCGACGCCAAGTGAGAGCGTCAAGACTGATCGAGCTGCGGACGTGTTGCAGCTGTATGAGAACGTGGTGGCGGCGAAAGCCTCGGCAGTCCAGCCAACAAAGTCGCGTACAGCTTCGACCCCGGCCTCGATGGGGACTATGGTTGCTGTGAAACCGGCGCCTGTCTTCTTGGCTCTCCTTCAGCAGCAGAGGGACGAAGCAGAACAGAAAGACAATGAGGTGGCGGCGCAGTCGCACTTCCGGCAGCTTTGCGCTCGACGGATCCGGTGTGCGTACGTGAAGTGGCGAGAACGGAGAGACCGGGAACGGAAGATGGCTTCGCTTCGAGCACGAATCCACGACCGTGCTGCGAGGGTTCTCCAAGTGAGATACGCGTGTGCTACTGCCACCTCTACTGGGCGAGTAAAAGGCTCTGACCCTGGCACTGCTTCTTGGTCGTGTGGAGCAGGTTCGTCTCTTGGTGGCCTGCCGACAATACCGTCGTGTGTCTGATGCAAAAGCAGAGCTACTTCGCCGCTGCCAAGGCAAGACAATCGCAACGTGCTGCTTCTGGAGGTGCATCTATTGGAAGCGCTGTGGGTTTGCTGTCTTCCGATTCCAGCGACAGGTGTCAGCACGGCTCATCCGTGCTGTGATCAGGTAACCGCTGTTGTCGCGTGACAGCTCGGCTCCTGGTTTTGAGATAGCGGACTAACTTGTGCTGTGCTGGTGACCGAAGAATACAATGCTGGATCCGGCGCTTCCACGCGCTCCGACGAGCTGCGCACTTACGAGCAGTGAGGCAAATCCAACAGCGGAAAGCCATGGCGAGAAAGTGGGAGCTGCAACAAGCGAGAAAGAAGGTGGGTTCAGGCCCAGAGGGGCCAGCATGGAGCAACGCATGACAAGTGACGGATCTTGTGCCTTTTGTTGCAGGCGGTTGCCGAGCTTGACGCGGAGCTGGCTGAGTGGGTCCACCACATTGGCATCGAGCGGGCGAGAGTTCGAGCAGAGCTGGCCAAGGAAGAAGAGCGGTTCGACGTCGAGTGGGACAAGTACGAGTCCAAACTGCGGAGCGACGTGATGAAGTCCAAGCTGCCCGCCGAGTGGATCCCCCAGATGGACCAAGTGAGCGGCGAGCAATACTTCCTGAATATCAAGACGGCCCGGGTTGTCAAGGAGCACCCGAACGCGCTGCTGTTCAAGCAGCTCATCGCCAAGCAGCGCGTCCGGGCAGAAGAGCTACTGCAAGCCGACCAGAGCCGCCTGGTAGCTTACCTCATGCACCTGGATTCTCGGCTTCACGAGCGCTCCCAGCAAATTTTGGCCGAGATGGATCGCAGGATGTTGCAATTCAGCGATAGCGGATGAAAGCAGCATGTCCGGCACAACGAACGTCGTCGTCAGCGAGTCTAATCGATTCGAGCAGCCGCTGGCGACCACAACGAGGTCCACCGGTGACTCTGGGGCTTCAACGCTTGGGCGAGCTTTAGTCAGCGTCACGGTGGCGTGACCAGGGGCGTCCTGCTTGGATTTCGGTCCGCGGGAGGAGATTCGTGCAGCCAGTTTGTGGAGGAAGGAGCACTCTATCACGCGCTGGGCTGCCCAGCACCTGACAGGTACTAGTATATGTATATGTACGTGCACATGCACGCGCGTCTGTCTGGTGCGAGACGACACATTTCGATGCTGCCAAGGCAAAGCAAAGCCTACCGGACAGAGCAGTCTCTTCTCTATCGTGCGAGTGCTGTCGAGGATCCGTATCAACGTCACGACACCACGAGCTGCTCGCGTACGCAATGCAAGCGTTGCTAGCGAAATATTCACGCTTCCCGTCGTTGCGAAGCGATGCAGCTCGAGCACGAAGGAGCAATGGGATCAGAGCACGCTGATATTACCGTCGGCAATCGCGCTCTACCAGACGCCTCCGGCGCGCAAGTCCATGGCGCCAGACGCACACCACTCGCGCTACGTGGCGCAGTGCATGCGCGGGCTGAGTTTTACTTCTCCACCGATCGAATGCGGTGGAAGGGCGGGCACAAACACGGCATCCGACTCTCCTCGAGCTCTGCCGAGCCCGCAACTGTCGACTTCCGGGCCGACGCCGGTTGTCCGGCGCTTGGTGGCGGCAGCCATACCCGAGCTCAGTAGTGATACAACGCCACGTCACCAGCAAAGCAGACTCGGTGTCACGGCGTCGTGGAGACAGAGCAGCAGAGGGCGGACCTCGGCAGAGGGGGCTCAGCGGTGCCCGCGCATCACGACAGTACGCCGACGCTGGACTTTTTGTCCGCTTGGGCGGCGATCGGACGGGCAAGCACACAAGTTCCGCCGCGAGTCCCGTGGCATCAGAAGCGACTGCAGCTAGTGCTCAAAGGCACGGGCGGGTTGGAGTGGCCGCTTGCACGCCGCAGGGGAAGCGACCGATGTCCTCTGCCGTGCGTCGTTCGAACTCAGCTTCAGCCCGCAAGCGCAGGCCGAGAGAGCGAGGGAGCGAGGGAGAGGAAGCGGAGCGACACACCCACACCCACGCGAAGCAAGATGGCTACACGGTTGTCATGTTGGGCCAAGGAGCCGGAGAGGGAGTCAGTGTGGGGCGGAGCATGCGCCGGCTCTCGTAAATACCTTGGCGCCTTGGGGCTTCCCGTACCCCATCCATCGCCCAGACCACCGTCTGATTCGCCAAGGAGACGTACCTCGCTTCAAGAAAGTCCCGGTTACGCCGTGTCGCCCACTCACAGAGCTCGGGGTTACGCCTACTTTTGCAGTTTCGAGGGATGTGGGCGTTGCCACGTCGCGGTCGGGAGAGGCCCGTCCGAGGCCGCAACAAATCAACAGCGAGCTTGGGCTCACAGCTCAAAGCTCAAAGCTCAAGGCGAGAAGCTCCCAGGCAGAAGCTCCCAGCGAGAAGCCCTCGGCGCGGAGCCAGCGCAGCGCGACCGCCCATTTCCCCGTCTTCCGCGCGAAGCGAAGCGGCCCGCCCCGCCCCGCCCCTCCCGTCTCCCGAGCCACTCGCCGTGCCAGCGCTTCGCGCGTTTGCCCCCCTCGTGGCTAGAGCTGACCAGCCAGCATGTACTCGTCGTATTGGACGCCGAATGACGGGCGCGAGTCGACGGTCCTGACGGACCACGAGGCGCTGCACCGCGATGCCGCCACGCACAAGAACATGCAGTCGGACGAGACGCAGCTGCGGCCGCTGGATCTGGAGACCATCATGTCTTCCAAGGCGGCCGTCAAGTTCTGGTACCTCCATCGCCCCAAGACCATGCAGTACGTGCACAAGAACGCCACCAAGATCCAGAGTCTCGGTCGCGCCTTTGCCGTGCGTAAACTGCGCCAGAAGCATGGCGCAGAGTACATGGCCGAGCTGGCGCGTCAGGACCAGATCAAGCGCGACAACGACGCGCTCAAGGACCTCTCGGAGGAGGAGCGCGCTGCCAAGGAGCTGGACGACGCCGCCTACGACGCCCGCGTGGAAGAGTCTCGACGTCTGCGACGCGAGCAGATCGAAGCCGAGCGTCTGGCGGAGGAGGAGCTGCGCATGAAGCAGGCGGAAGCAGCTTCCGAGCGTCGTCGCGTCGCGGCGGAGCAGGAAGCCGCCGCTCTTGCGGCCAAGCAAGAGGCGGAGAGGCTCGCGGAGGAAGAACGTCTGCGCGCTGAAGAAGCTGCTGAGGCGGAGCGTGTGCGGAAGCTGGAGGAAGAAGAAGCCGAGCGTGTGCGGAAGCTGGAGGAGGAGGAGGCGGAGCGTATTCGCCAAGAGGAGGAGCGGATCCGCCTCGAGGAAGAAGAGAAGGCGGAGGCGGAGCGGAAGGCTGAAGAGCAGCGTCTGGCTGCTCTGGAAGCTGCGCGTTTGGCTGAAGAAGCTCGTATCGCCGAGGAAGAGGAAGCCATCCGTGCTGAAGAGGAGCGTCTTCGTAAGGAGGAAGAAGAGCGCTTGGCTGAAGAAGAACGTGTGCGCCAGGAAGAAGCAGCCGCCATTCGAGCTGATGAAGAGCGTCTGCGTCTGGAAGAGGAAGAACGTCTGGCGGAAGAAGAGCGCATTCGTCAGGAAGAAGAAGCCGCGCTGTTCATGGCGGCGCTGGCGAAGGAGGAGGAAGAGAAGAAGGAGAAGGAGCGCCAGCGTCTGGAAATGGAGGCCGAGGAGCAGCGTCTGCGGGAAGAGGAAGAGCGTCTGGCCCAGGAGAAGGCTGAAGCGCACGAGAGGAAACTGGCGGAGGCTGAACGCGCGCGCCAGGCGCTGCTGGAGCAGGAGAAGATGGAGCGGTACGAGCAATCGCTGTCCAAGGACGTGCCTGTGCTGGTGCGTCAGCGTGGCCCAGGTCGCATTGTGAGCTACGACAAGGAGGACGAGACGTACGACGTGCGTCTGGACAATGCGATGGGCGGCGTGCGCATCACGGTGCCCAGCCACGACGTGAACCTGGACGACGACCGCATCTTGTCCCCACGGACCAAGGTGGACACGCCTTTCGGCACGGGTGAAGTGGTGGGGCTGGACCCGCACGTGGGCTGCTACGCCATCAACACGGAGGTGAACGCGCCGGACGACGACCAGTTCCTGGCCTTTGTGCAGATCCAGGACGTGGCTGTGCACGAGGAGGAGGTGGAGGAGCGCGCCATTGTCGAAGACGCCTCGCTGCCAAGTACGTTCTTTGCATCGGTGTCTTGGGGTCTCTTCTTGCTTGGATGAGGTTGGGCAAGTCCTAACGCTTGTTTGCACTTTGTTTGTACTATGGCGGAGCAGTTCCGGACGAGATCGGACTAGTGTCGGCGCGGATCGTGGACAGCCGCATCGTGAACCGTACGGGCAAGAAGTTCATCCAGTACAAGCTGGAGATCCGCACGTCCAACTACGGCACGGTGTACTGCTGGAAGCGCTACAGCACCTTCCGGTACGTCCTTGTCCGCGTTCTACTTGACGGAATGATCTGGAGGTGCATGCAGCAGGTGTGCTAACGCTGCTGTGACTGGGTTGTGTGGTTGGCTTGTACGTGCAGCTCGCTGTGCGACCGTCTGGTGAAGGAGGCCGGCATGAAGCGCCGCGACATCCCGGAGCTGCCGCACCGCCACATCGTGGGCAACTTTTCGCAGAAAACGATCGGTGAGCGTGCCGAGAAGCTCAACCTGTTCCTGAACGCCGCCGTGAAGGCCGAGCACCTGCAGTGGGGCATCCGCGTGGACGACCAGATCGCCGTCTACAAGCGCCGCAACAAGCGCGCCACGCAGCCCAGCAGCAACCCCAGCTCCAGCTCGGGCAACTCGCGCAGCAGCACGCGCAGCAGCCGCAGCATCTTCTCGCGGCGACGGTAACTGCTGGTCATCCGGAGCTCCCGGCGTCCCCCGGCGTCCAGCTGCCCAGCTACGTGTCCGCCGCCCTCAGTAAGTAGTCGAGAGCGAGCACCCCAGCACTCTGCTCCCAACCAGAAAGCCCTGGAACCCCCTTGAGTCCCACACCCAGCACGGCAGCCTGCGCTCGATCGAAGAGCGCAGAGCCACTTGGGCCATAGCAGAGCGACGAGAGAATACACGCGTTTTATAAACGAAAGCACATAGTCGGCAGTAGTCATGCGATCCCAGACTCCAGTCACCAGACTCCTAAAGCTTAGGCGACGCTAATGGCGGTGGCTTCCTTCTCCTGGCTCCACTTGGCGATCTGCAGCTTGCGGTACTGCTTCACCTCGGCGCTCTTGTACTCATAGCGCGGCAACGGGTTCCAGCAGTCGTCGGCGCAGCCTTCACAGGTGTCCGAGTGGCAGGCCACGCCGTTGCGAGCGCACTCGCAGTCCGAGTCGGCGCTCTGGCAGTTCTTCTGCTGTCGCGCCACCTGCTTGGCTAGGGCCATAAGCTGGGCTTTGCCGTGGCCCGGAAGCGGCACGTTGCGCTCTTGCAGGAAGGCGTGCAGCTTCTTCACGTTCATCTTGCTCACCTTCTTGACCAGGTCGCCGCACGAACAGCCGCAAGCCACTTCCCGCGAGTCTCGGATGCGAGCAAACTCGTCCAGCTGCTCGATGGACACGCAGCCAAAGTCGGGCGTGCGCAGCGCCGAGTCGGCCGCTTCCATCTCGGCTTCCAGCTCTTCTCCGATCTCAGCACTGCCTGAAGACCCTGTCGAGTACTTGCGTCGACTTCGCAGTGCACTGGCGCTCTCAGGCGACGAAGACAACTGCAGGTCGGCTTCAATCGCGCCTTCCTCCTGCTTTTGCTTCTCCTGCGCGAACACGCGCTTGCGCTGGTCTTCACTCAGACGCGAGAAGAGCGGGTTGTCCACACCACGGCGGTAGTCGAACTGCCGTGTCTCGCCGGGCTTCACATCTCGACGCTTGGACTTCGACAGCGACTTGGCTCGCGCTTGCAGCTCGCGTTCACGCAGCTCCTCCACTTCCAGCACGCTGCCCAGCTCCACGTCTGCCAGACGACGACCAAGTCCAAGCGCCCACGTGCCGTCATAAGGCACCGCGCTGCCACCGCCCGGGTAGCGCGCGAACTCGCGAGCTGACACATCACCCCACATGACGCGCTTACGTGCGCCCAGCGAGATGGAGCGCTCTTTGCGCCAGACAGCGCCGGGTTTCTGCGGCAGCGGCGCGCTCTTGGGCGGCGCGTGCAGACTGTTGCTGCGCGCTTTGCGGCGCTTCTTGGCCTTCTTGCTCTTCTTGCTCGAGTTGCTCGACTTGGGGGGCGACTCGACCTCCGGGGCTGCTGCTGTCGCCGAGATGCTCGGGATCTCCACCACCTGCACGGGCTCCGTGACGAGCTGCACGCGCTTGGGGCTGCCCGCGCCGCTCTTCTTGCCCGAGGCCACCGCAGATGGCAGCCCCGACTCCGAAGCCGGCTTGGCGACAGCAGCAGCGCAGGGTATAGAGGGCGCCGGCAACAGGTTTTGGGCGGCCGGTATAGAGGGCGCTGTGGGCTGCACGTCGACGGGATCGCTGCTGCCTGCTACGGTTGCCTCCGGACCTACGGGCACGCAGAGCGGGCGGTGCGCGGCCCAACTCGCGCGCTGGCAGTCGCGGCCGCAGAAGTACACGCGGCGACAGCCGCCGCAGCGGTTCTTGACGCCGGCTTTTCCGCAAGCCAGACAGGTTTTGTGGGGGCGGGCCGCGGCCGAGGAGGAGGAGGAGGAGGTGGAGGATACGCCGGTGCTATCGGCGACGGGAGGCGTGGGGGAGCACATGGAGGGCGGAGGCGGCGGGGACTGCAAGTGGCGACGGCAAGCGTGTCTGCTTGTGTTTTGGCTGGGCTTTTCGAGAATGACGCTTGGATGCGTGGATGATCCGCTGGCGTGTGGTTCTG
>JAADYK010000892.1:0-13138 GCA_023338225.1 Halophytophthora batemanensis | reverse complement strand
TAGCCGATCAGTCTGGTGCAAAGCGTCATATGTGACGGACTCTAGCGTAAACCTTACAACAGGCTCTCCGTCGTCTCGCCCTAGTAAGTCTCCGTCTCACTTCTGCTTGGACCTCTCTCGTTCTCTCTCACTCACTCACTTCTTCTTTTCTCTCGAGAGGCCCACAAGAACTCGTCAACCGCCAGCAGCTTCACTACTTGCCCAACTCCAAGAATGAATATGCTGTGGGTCGTAAGCCTCATGGTGCTGGCCTTCGCCTCCGTGCAAGCGGATGCTCAGTCCACAAAGCACACCCCGTCGGGCTTATGGGACTCGAGAAACCTGGGGGGAACGTCGAATACGGATATCAACACGAGCTGCGGACCCCGCACGCGACGCGACTGGGACTCCATGTCCTCTGCGGAGAAGGACACATACAAGCGTGCCATCGCCGCTGCCATGGACTCGGGCGCCTACATCAAGTTCTCCGAGATCCACATGGAGATGCAGTCCGAGAAGGAGGCTCACCGCCAGTGCATGTTCACGTACTGGCACCGTCTCTTTCTGGTGGTGTTCGAGAACATGCTGCGTGCGCAAGGCGAGGAATTTGCCTGTGTGACGGTGCCGTATTTCAACTGGGTGGGTGCCTATAACCGCGTACTTTCGGCCGAGTGCTTCTCACTCGGTGACTGCACGGCCATCGCGACGGAGCTGGGTGGGTTCGGGAACGGCCCATGGCGCCGTATGACCATCAATGGCCGCCGTACTTCTGGTACATGCGAGAGTGAGGCGCCACTGGATCATTTCTGTCAGTCATCATCTGTATCAGGTTCGGAGTGCGCCGGTTGTTTGATTCGGGGCAATTGGGGTGCTGCATCCGTACCCGCCAGCACCAGCTTCGCCTCTGTACGCGAGCAGGTCTTCTCGGGCAAAACCATCGGCGAGATGTCTCCGCTGGTGGAGCGCGGCTGCCACAACAATGTCCACGCGAACCTGGGCAGTACTTTCGGGACCTTTGCGGCGCCTGCGGACCCGCTCTTCTGGTCACACCATGCCATGGTGGATGCGCTGCACACCATCTTCCACAAGTGCCGCGTGGGCACGAAGCGCATGACGTTTAAAGAGAAGGCGAGTCACCCCGTGGCGTGGACGTCCTGCAGTCGCCGCGATGGTGGCGCATTCCGGCCTGAAGACGAGATTGTCATGCGCACAGGTGAACGTGGGGTGAACACCATCGACGCCAGAGATGACCCACTTATCGGGAAGTTCTTTGATGGTGTCCCGACGCAGTTCGCGGGGCTCATGGACGTGCGCGACCTGGGTGCGAACAGTTATTCGTACGAACTGAGTGGCCAGCTTGCTGCCATGTACACAGAGTGTGATGGTGGGTCTGGCCGACACCTTGAGGAAGACGACAACGATAGCGAAGAAGGCGAGAAGCCCAGCTGTACCACTGCCGACTCTGCTGAGCGTGAGGCCGAGCCAGTCACTGATGGCAACTTGGATGTGTTTATCGTGGACGGTGTTTACGATGCGGCGGAGGAACTCGTGACGGCGTGGTACGACGAAACCTTGGAGGCCATGGGCGGCCAGAGCTCGGAAAACATGGCCGACATGGAGCGCCAGGTATGTATGTTCGAGAACCAGTGCCTGGGCGGCACACCCGACTACTCAAACGAGTTCAAGATGATCTGGGGTGCCGTGGAACCGCGCTGTCTGACGATTGTGAACGCCATTGCCAGCGGCGAGCAGTCAATGCTGCAAACTACGTGGCGTGAAAATATGGAGACGCGTTTCGGCTGCCCTAAGCCGGTGAACGCGACAACGTCCACCAAAGAGGAGCATTCCGACTGCGACAGTAGTATCAAAAGGTTCAGTGGTTGGCATTAGTACCAGCTTGGACGACTACGTCCGCGTCCGCGTCAACGCGACACTGTCTAAGACGCTGAGATACCGAGTAAGATGTACAGACTCCAACAGCGAGGATAACCGGGGAAGCTGTGGTCCCGGACCACTTCACTTGTCTATAGAGAATGTTTGCATTCCAAGCGGAGGTACATTGTGCTTTCATTCAGCAAGATGGTGCAGCACCCGGGTCTTCAGCCTTCGGATTTTCTGCCGTTGCAATGCATTCGCCAGGATGCATAGCGCTTTGCTCGTTCGCCGACGCCCATATGCTGCTTGCAGGTGATGTTTGCCAGCAAGAGCGACGTCAGAGTGACATGGCAGAATGAGCGTCATGGTGTTTATCACTCGCAAACGAGTGTGCAGCTCACCCTATGATCTCAGTGCAAGCAGAAGACCAGCATCTGCGGCCTGGTCATCGAGCACGCGCAGTTGAGTCGCCAGACGATGCTCTTCTACATCAAGTATGTCCACGCTCACCGGGGCACATGGAATGCAGCATCCGGCTTAAATCAAGCGCGCACGATCTTCCACTCGGTAGCCGAAGACCAAGTTTTCCAGCCAAAGTCGCAGATTCGCCATAGCGCTGCACGTAGACTACGTCAATCTTGATGGTTAGCCACAAACCTTCCAGGCAAAGATGACACCACTAGCATAAGACGGAGAGGTTGGCACCGCTTCCTGCGTGCGGGGCCAACATGGGGACAAGTATTGTACGCTACAAGTCTGCCGATTGCCACCAGCCCGCCACGTCATCCTGCTGTCATGAGTTTTGGACCCGACGCAGTGTAACCAGGCATCGCGACGAACCTCCCCCAGGCCCGATGCGTCTACTCCACGTGCCTAGCTCAAAGCTGTACACGTACGTGCATCACGCCATCGCCAGCGGTAACACGGACCAAGAGTAACAACTTCGAGATTTCGCACCTCTCCTGTTTCCCCACGCCCAGCCTCCATGACCTCATCTGCACAGGTAGATCAACGTGTATATAGGGCCAGCAACTAGTCAGGGCCCTACTCGAGCAGAAGAAACGTCCGTGCTTAGATATGCAAAGGCGGAGAAGCATAAGACGGAGAGGTCTCCGTCTGTACGCGAACAGAAGGTGTCCCGATAACTGCCACTTCGCGACAGCCGCAGGTAGTTCAGGATGCAACTTGTGTGAGCAAGTTTGTAGAAGAAGGAAGCAACCAGGATAAGACTGGCCCGAAACCCAGGGATGAACGAGCTACTGTAGGACAGGCAATGGCCAGCCAGCTGGTGGCGTACTTCTGTTCGCTCGTGCCGCCGTACACCCTCAGACGGCACAGAAGTGCACGGAGCGAACACACTCGACACCCGTCCAGATGGAGTGAACAAGCGGTGGCTCTTGCGTGAGTGCTCCAGGCTCTGGTAAAGGCGACGGCGAGGCGTGCCTGAGCGCGATGACCAGCGCCTCCTCGCATAGACGAAGTGACGGCAGGCGTTTTCCCTCTGAGCCCTCGCTCTCTCCCTAACTCGTCCAGCAGGATTGTTGAAGACCCACCACCAGTATGCGGCTTGGAGCCATCTTTCTGTCCGTACGGAGTCGCGGAATAGTCAACGGACCTGAGCAAGTTGGGCGGCCTGGGGTCCTTCCTTCGCGACGCGCTGGTTTCTTTTCCGACTCACTTTCCGATTTGCTTGCAATCGGCCCAGCACCTCGCGCCTCGTCCGCCCGTTCGACACCGCTGCAGGTACAGGCGGGATGAAGATCTTCCAGGTAGTGAGCCTCGGCCTCCTGGCGCTGGTCTCGATGCAGACGACCGTGGAGGCGCAGAGTTCCTGCGGCACGCGCACCCGGCGCGATTGGGACTCCATGTCCTCCACGAACAAGGACACGTACAAGCGTGCGCTGGCATCGGCCATGGACTCGGGCGAGTACATCAAGTTCGTGGAGATGCACACGGAGATGATGTCCGAGCGGGAGGCGCACGGCCAGTGCATGTTCATCTACTGGCACCGTCTGCTGCTGGTGGCGTTCGAGAACATGCTGCGTGGCCAAGGCTCGGAGTTCGCGTGCGTGACGGTGCCGTACTTCAACTGGGTGGGTGCGAACAACCGCGTCCTGGCTGGCGAGTGCTCGACGTTTGGCAACTGTGCGGACATCACGACGGAGCTGGGCGGCTGGACAAGCGGCTCACAGCGGACGCTGTCGATCAACGGCAAGAGCGCCTCTGGCACGTGCGTGACCGACTCGCCTCTAGACCACTTCTGCGAGTCGTCGTCGGTGTCGGGCAGCGCTTGTGCACAGTGCGTGCCTCGCGGCGACTGGGGCTCAGCCAGCGTGCCCACGTCAACGAGTTACGGGTCGGTGCGCGAGCAGGTGTTCAACGGTGCCAACATCGGCGAGATGTCTCCGCTCGTGGAGCGCGGCTGCCACAACAACGTGCACGCGAACCTGGGCGGCACCATGGGCACGTTCGCGTCGCCTGCGGACCCGCTCTTCTGGTCGCACCACGCCATGGTGGACGGACTGCACACCATTTTCCACAAGTGCCGCGTGGGCACGGACCGCATGACGTTCGAGGAGAAGGCGAGTCACCCCGTGGCGTGGACGTCCTGCAGTCGTCGTGACGGTGGCACTTTCAACCCCACGGATGAGATCACCATGCGTACGGGCCAGAACGGTGAGAACCCGATCGACGGCCGCAGCGACCCGCTCGTTGGGCAGTACTTCTCCGGTGTGCCGACGCAGTTTGCCGGGCTCATGGACGTGCGCGACCTGGGCGACAGCAGCTACTCGTACGAGTTCAGCGGCCAGCTCGCGAGCATGTACACCGAGTGCGACGGTACTTCGACTCCGGCACCCACGACCGCGGCCCCGCAGCAGACTACCAGCGCTCCGGTGGCAACGACGGCTGCTCCGGTTGCTACTGCAGCTGCGCCAGTTGCTACGACGCCTGCTCCGGTTGCTACTGTGGCTTCAACACCTGCGCCCCAGTGGAACTGGGGCCACAGTGGCTGGGGACGCGGTCGTTGGGGGCGCATCATTGGCAACTGGCTCGGCAGCCGCTTTGGCGGACGCAGCCTCGAGGAGCTTGAGGAGCCGCGCAACTTGGTGGCGGAGCACGGCAACTGGCGGAACCGCCGCTACCGCCACGGCCACCGGTACCGGCACGGCGACAGCGACAGCGACGATGACAGTGAAGAGGGCAGCGCGCCGCAGATCGGCGGGTACACCAACGCTCCAGTCACGTCCACCCCGGAGACGCAGTCTCCCTCCGTCTACGACACGGACAGCGAGAACGTGGACGCAATCATTGTGCCGGGCAACGACGACGCGGCAAGCCAGCGTGTGTCGACGTGGTACGAGACGACCATGACGAGCATGGGCGGTCACTGTGCCGAGAACATGGCCGACCTGGAACGCCAGCTGTGCATGTTCGAGAACCAGTGCTTGGGCGGCACGCCTGACTACTCGGACGAGTTCAAGGCAATCTGGGGCGACGTGGAGCCGCGCTGTCTGACGATCGTGAACGCCATCAACCGCGGCGAGCAGACCATTGCGTTCGGCGCGTGGCGCGAGAACATGGAGGCGCACTTCGGCTGCCCGACGCCGGCAAACGCCACGTCGGTGGAGCAGCAGGACTCGGGCTACGACAGCGACATTGTGCAAGCCGCGACGACCACTCTGAACGACGCGGTGCAGTCAGTGTAGGTGGAGAATTGCGTCTGAACGACCTCGAGTCGGTTAGGCGACGTTTGTTGGGCCAACTGCCAAGAGTAGCAGTTGTTCCAGCTGGTGTCTTTGTAGCGTAACCTGTCTTGCATGAATTTTTACGTACTCGCTCACCCAAGCGATGCCTCTGACTTTGGTTCGCGTGTTCGCTGTATCAACCTGGATGTTGCGTAGCGGGTGACACCTCCTTGCTGTCTTGGCTGTGCGTGTTGACCGGCGAATCCCCCGCCGAAAGAGACGCCAAGGGCGTCAGCTTGAATTTATTTCGATGCGTTTGACTGCACCAATTCCAATTCCGCTGGGCACTAATCTAGCGGATCGCCGATTCCGTTGGTGCTGCCTCGAGTCACGCTTGCTTTGCTGAAGGCAAGAACGCCTGCACTTATTTGCCTGGAAAACTGGGCTTGCCTCTCCAGCGGCACGTCAACGCGAAATCGATTAAGCACCGCTGACGAACTCGGTATGGCTTTGTCGCCAGGTTTCTGGTGTTGCGACTGGTGGTGGCTGTTGGCTGTGCAGAATATTGCAGCGACCTGCTGTTGGAGAGTGGGGGGCAGCCAAGCGGTACGAGGTATCGTTGACCATCCATATGCTCCTACGCTACCATGATATGCCAAAGCACTGTTTTGGCCCTGGAAGACACCGTTTTTTGCTTCGGGTCGGTGTTTACCGCTTTGAACTTTGGGTTCGACTTTCAAGGCCTTGGGCACCAGACGTTGCCGTGGCACGATGGACAGACTCTCCCTTGATAGTCTATCCCCCTGTGGTCTCCAACTGGCATTGTTAGCGGCTCTCGGACTCCTGTAATGTGCACGCCACCCCCATGCGGTGTTGCGCCCATGGAAGTTGCTGAGACCGTGGGGGCTTTCTCCATGCGGTTCGTGGGAACTCAGCTGAAGACATCCAGGCTATCACAGGTTAATGCGGTGTATGCGGTGGTGCCCACTGTCTGAACTACAAGTAGAATGCCTTCGTTGCCTTGGTTTCGTTCGATCCTTTCACTGCAGCTCCAGACTGCTCACTTCGCAATTTCACTTGCAATAGGCTCACCCACTCTTACGGGCTTCGCACCGGAGCATACCCAGACCAGCCACTGCAAGGTCAACCATGAAGATCTCCCAGGTCCTGAGTCTCAGCCTGCTGGCCCTCGTCTCCATGCAGACGACCGCAGACGCGCAGAGCTCCTGTGGCGCACGTACGCGGCGCGACTGGGACGCTATGACGTCGGCCGACAAGGACACGTACAAGCGCGCAATCGAGTCGGCCATGGACTCCGGAGAGTACGCCAAATTCGTGGAGATGCACACGGAGGCTCAATCAACGCGGGAGGCACACGGCCAGTGCATGTTCATCTACTGGCACCGTCTCTTCCTCGTGGCGTTTGAAAACATGCTGCGAGGCCAGGGAGACGAGTTCGCTTGCGTGACACTGCCATACTTCAATTGGATGGTCGCCAACAACCGCATGACGACCGGGGAGTGCTCCAAATTCGGCAACTGCGCAGACATCATGACGGAGTTGGGCGGTTGGACGAGCGGCTCGCAGCAATCGGTGGTTATCAACGGCGACACCGTCGACGGGTTCTGCGTGGATGAGTCACCATTGAACCACTACTGCCAGTCTTCGTCGGTTTCGGGCGAGGAGTGCGTGCACTGTGTCCCTCGCGGCGACTGGAGCTCTGTTGACATCCCTGATAGCACTAGCTACAGCTCGGTCCGCAACCAGATCTTCGATGGGGTCAACATTGGCGAGATGTCGCCGATTGTGGAAGGCGGCTGCCACAATGACGTGCACTCGGTCCTGGGCAGCACCATGGCTCAAGGCGTCTCTCCAGCCGACCCGATTTTCTGGTCGCACCACGCCATGGTAGACGCGCTGCACACGATCTTCCACAAGTGTCGCGTTGGCACGGACCGCATGACGTTCGAGGAGAAGGCGAACAACCCTGTGGCCTGGACGTCCTGCCGCCGCCAGAATAGTAACGGTGTCTTCAACCCGAGCGACATCGTCACCATGCGCACGGGCGAGAACGGCGTGAGCCCGATCAACGGAACCACCGACCCACTCATCGGCAAGTACTTTGAGGGCGTGCCCAACCGGTTCGCTGATCTCATGGACGTGCGCGACCTGGGCGACAGCAGCTACTCATTCGAACTCAGCGGTCAGTTGGCCAATATGTACACGCAGTGCAACTCCTCTGAGGTGGGCACGCTACCGGCGAACTCGACGACCCCCTCTTCGCTGGCGCCGGCAGAGTCAGCTACGCGTGCCCCAACTACGACAGCTCCAGCCTCCGCCACCCCAGCTACAACTGCTCCAGTCTCCGCCACCCCAGCTACAACTGCTCCAGCTCCGGTTACCCCCGTTGCAGCTACATCTACCCCAACAACAAGCGCTCCCTCGGACCCGAGTACGATGTGGACTCGTTGGATGAACACTCCCGTGGGTCGCAGCTTCTTGGACGCGATCTGGAGCCACTTCAACCGCGACCTGAAAGTCGCGGATGACTCGACCCCGGACGCGATGAAGCAGCAGACAGACTCGACCGGCAGTGTCTCGACGAAGGACACGCAGCAGGTGGAAGACGACAAGGTGGACGTCATCATCGTGGACAAGTGCGAGGTCTCGGAGATGCGCGTCATGACCTGGTACGACGAAGTGATGACGCTCATGGGAGGCCAGTCCGGAGAGAACATGGCTGACCTGGAACGCCAGTCCTGCATGTTCCACGACCAGTGCCTCGGCGGCACGCAGGGTTACTCGGAGGAGTTCAAGGCGACCTGGCACGTCAAGGAGCCGCGCTGTCTGACCATTGTCAACGACATCAAGTGCGGCAAGCAGACCATCGCTTATGGTGCGTGGCGCGAGCACATGGAGGCCTACTTCGGTTGCCCGAACCCGGCCAAGGAGACCACTTCGACCTCCAACGACGGTATGGACCAAGCTCAAAACGCCATCACCTCTGCAACCGACATCGTTCAGGATGTCGCTCAAACGGTGGGTACTGGTCTGCAGGGTGGCGTGGCTGCTGTTGTGGACGCTGTCGCTGACGCTGGCATAGGCGCTAACGCGTAGACATCTTTCTCGGCCGACGAGGCCCGAATGGGAGTGTTCTCCACTGGTACTTGTACTTGCGTCATCATTTCTCTTTTCCCGAATAAATGGTAGTCCCTTTCTTCAACTGGAGTCGCGCTGGAGTGTTTTCCCACCCGCTTTCTTGGTCAATTGACCCTACAAAAAACACTGTCGAACCCCGCGACGAGCACAGC
Source organism: Halophytophthora batemanensis (assembly GCA_023338225.1). Taxonomy (NCBI): domain Eukaryota; phylum Oomycota; class Peronosporomycetes; order Peronosporales; family Peronosporaceae; genus Halophytophthora; species Halophytophthora batemanensis. Next base: position 4,287 of record JAADYK010000892.1, on the reverse strand, counting down.
AGGTAACTTGTCAACGGGCGGGCGGGCGTCCCAAACCAAGCCTGTGCAATGCTAGCAAGCGCCACGCAAGACTCACACTCACCACATACGAATCGGCGATTGGTTCTTCGCGCCACCTACTGCAGTTGAGAGCCTCTATTGGTTCTTCATCATGAAGTTCGGGTCCCGTCGGTACTTGTTCTCGAAGCGCTCCATCCACTTGTCCAGCAGGTTGGTCGGAATGGTCATGTAGCTCTGGTTCGTGCTGGTCGAGAAGGAGCTGAGGTAGTTAAATAGGTCCTGCGCGATCTTGAGTGCGAATGCCTTGCGCTCCTCCAGGCCACTGGCTTCGATGCCCAGGTTCTTCACGTTGTCCAGGCTCTCGATGGACACGCCCAATTGCACCACCGGCTGGCCCACCACGTCCGGATGCGTTGGCCACGCCGTGCGGAAGATTGCGCTGGAATACGCAGTAAGCCCACGCAGTTAGCACGCCGACGCGTACATGTACATGCCGAATCATTGTTCGCCACACGCACCTGGGCTTCTCAGCGAAAACGGTACCCAGCAACTGCCAGTTCTGCAACGACGGCACGGCAAAGTACAGCACCGCTGCGAAAAGAAACAATCACCAGAGTTCGTCAGGTTAGCACTGGGGAACACAACGTCAGATCAAGTACGGCTGTGGCTCCCAGCTGAGGAACCGGAGCAACGTACCTCCAAAGCCGAGCGGCACGGGCGAGCCCGGTAACAAGAAGAAAGTCAAGTCCGTCACTTGCGTCGGCTGGGGAATGTCCACCACATAGTGGCTCGGGCCGATCTCTCTGTGCGCCAGAATACAGTCTTCTTCTCAGTATGCAGTCTCCGCAACGCACAGGGCAACGCGCAGCGCAAAACGCTAGAACCACGCACCGGAAGTCTGTGATGACGGGGCGGCCGGCGATCACGAGGCCGAACTGCGCGATACCCGGAACGCCGTTCATGACGACGACACACAGGCACAAGGAGACGCTTGCGAGGTGGGGGTGCACGCGTCTGAAGCTGCAGGAAGGCGTCAAGCGGAGGAAGCTGCACGGTACGGCTTGCAGTGGTCGACGCTTTGGTCGTTTTGGTCACTTCACTTTGAGGTCGAAAGTTCTGGAAAGCCTGAGATAAGACATATGCAGTAGGAGAGGAGCATATTTTTCCGCCTCGGTATATCCCTAAGTTACCACGAGATACCCACGTACCGTCGTGGCCCTAGAAGACACACCGTTTTCTGTTGCGGGTCGATGTGTGTGAGCAAGCTCACGCGCACCTGACGCCGCGGAGTAGGCGTCTCCGGGCACCCGGACTCCAGGAGCCCGAGTGAGCAGGTGCTCGTTCTTGAGGTAGATACTGCGCGCGACGTTCACGTTGCGGTCAAGCATCAGGTTGTAGCGCGTGCACGAGAAGACCTCGTTGGTGATACTGTGGTTCTCTTGCAGCACGAGCACGACTTCATTATGCAGTGCTCTTCCCACCGGAATCACGACTAGTCCTTGATCCGCCTCGAGCGAGCGGAGCACTCGTGGTCTTGCAGAGTCAGGATCCATGTAGAGAAGCGCTGGGGAAATGAACAAGGGAGTGATGCGACGAGGTGTTGTCACGAGCTTGGGTGTGGAGACACACGAGTGGGTCGACAGTAGTTCGCAAAACTGGGAATGAACTAAATAGCGACAACGCAAGCTGGGGGCACGGAGTATGTTGCCCGCGGTCTACGATACCCAAGCGCACTTACTCCACCGCCTCATTTCGGTCAAGAGTCGTTTCTTCTTCCTGCACCAGAGAACTACCGACCCGACGACAGGCCCCTGGACAGGCTGGTACAGCCCGGAAACATTGAGGGCATTGCTTTTGATAATGCCGACGAGTATGCCAGGTGTTATAACACCTTCGACTAATCTGGTCTCCGCCCGTACGACAACGCTTGACCTGAATCGAATTCCTCGAGAGCTCGGACGAGGTCCTCCACAAGCAGTGAGCCAAAGACTTGGAGTTCGCTCTCATGACCTGGTTCTGCTTTCGAGGGGTTATCCTGCTTGGGATTTGGAAGGCCCGCAACACAGCCGTCTCCAGAGACCGACCTCCACCCACAGGAACAGCGTTGGCATAAACCATCGCCTGGTTCTTGCTACACGCCTACACTCCTTCTATCGACACCGGTCAGAGCTGCAGATCGACGAAACGACACCCGAACGGATCACAACGACGCTCGTGACGTAGTCGAAATGGCTACAAAGTCATCCCAAGCCTGGTCATCCGCACACGTCACACATCTGACGAGGCCCCTTCTGGATTCGGTGACTTCCGTCTTGGCACGAGTGTTACATGTTCGCTTCGTTTACTCCAAAATGAGAAACACCGGGTAACGAGACGTAACCCGGACCTCACTTCGGCGGGGTTCCAGTATCATTGCAAGCCTGAGACTAATCCAACGAAGCAACTCGCCTTTTCCGGTGCGGCCTTGGTGGTGTTCTCGAAGCCTGCAATTTGTGTCGGGTGCATCAGAAGAAAGTCGTCCAGGAAAGTGTACTCCTCCATTCCTAAGTGAGATGGCCAGTGCAAGAATGTCGCTCGCTTCGGCTGATAGCTGCATCAATCCATACACCCTCTCTGCAAGCCCATTTTTGCCTATGGGCGAGCACCATTCTTTCTGCCTCCGATCCAATGGCAGGCGCCTGCTTTGAAGCCTCAATATCAGCATCAAGGTCACTCCCCCAGCTTGAAAATGACTCGCTGCTAATGCCCATGTCCAAGTCGTTGTCAGAATGGCCGGACTCAAAAGAATAACCATTGGGCTTCACTGCCGGTGATCCAGTCACCGCAAACACCGCGCTATCTGTGCCATTACCGGGATTAATTGCGCGCGCTGACCAGGCACCTCTGTTCGTCCAACAACGTGATCGCCGACATGCCAATGTTTGTATCGATTAGGTGCCTTCTGACCCTTCAGTTACCCACACACTCCGCAAAAGCTAACTACCACAAAATCCAATGCCGAAAGCCCGAGCACGTTGAGCTGGCCGACCAAAACACTGTGCCGTCAACCTAGGTGTGCCGCGTGCGTCTATTTTCGGCAATAACACTGCTTGTACGTGGCCGTGCTGTGTGTTTATTGACTTGAAGCTGCAACGACGGGGGTGCGTGTGCGCCTAGCATCCGTTCGTTTAAGCATTGCGACGCTTATCGAGTCTCGACCTATACCTTTAACAAACCACCATTCGGGTCAACACTAGGGAAAGCACGGAAGGAATCGGTTCGGGCTCGAAACCGTTCACATTCTAAGAGGCATCGGCGTGCGATGCGGGACTGGGTGCGGCAAAGCCCTCGCCGGCCTGAAGATCCCGTGTGCTTAGGTCCGCGCTTCGCTGGATTGCCTTGAGGTCACGTCCTTGAGTCTTTCACGTGGCAAACCTTCTTGTAGAAGCACCCTCGAGCGCCTAAGTCACTCACTGCACGACACGCACCCAATGTGCTCATTTATACACTCTCGAATATGGGTGGAGCAAATGCTTGGCTACTCCCCAGTTTTTTCCTCGCATCCTGTCTATCCTCGACTGCATTCTCCCGCACACGACATCATTCGGGCCAGACGGAAATGAACTTTGAAACCGTTAGCTTGCGACAGGTGTCCGTGCGGACGGGCTTCCTATTACTCTCGAGCTTACTGCGACTTCTTACATTCACGCGAGAAAGACTGGTGGCAGACTCCCTCCTCCAGCTACAGTTAAACCCACGCTCTTCTGAGTCCAGCCAGATGCTACACAGTTTACAGCCTACCTTGAGTCGCGCATCAGCGCAAGCCTGGATACGTCTTCATGCAGTTGGCTTTTGCGGTTGAGTTGAGTTCGCGGCCCCTATCTGGACGCTTGACTCAGCCTACCAGCCATCCACTCGCGCACCTTCAACGCGCTCATCTGGCCCTTCGCTATCTGCCTCTGTATGCGCAAACGCTTGGCCACCTCAAATTTCTTCTTGTAATTCGACCCGTCATCGGGTGTGGTCGGAGGCGACGCTTCGTCGGCATTTCACCGATGCGTATGGCATCCTCCACTTCGCTCCTACAACGAGGCACCGCTGTTGCATCCAATACGAGTTTACCCTGCGCCAATGTGTCTGTCTGCAACCTCACCTTCGATGGCACGTTCGAGATCAATGCGTACAGGCTCGCCATGACAAGCCACTCCACGCGCAGCAGAGAGTACAGACAGCATAGTGTACTGAAGATTGTACATGACCTAGACGTTCACGCACAACCCGTTCGTGTCGGCGAATGCACGCGCTACT
>JAADYK010000891.1:0-13153 GCA_023338225.1 Halophytophthora batemanensis | reverse complement strand
TCGTGCTCGCACTGCAGCCTGACGATTGACCGCGACGTGAACGCCGCGCGCAACATCTACCTCAAGAACGAGCACTTGCTCACTCGGGCTCCTGGAGTCCGGGTGCCCGGAGACGCCTACTCCGCGGTGTCAGGTGTGTGTGAGCTTGCTCACACACATCGACCTGGAACAGCAAACGGTATGTCCACTAGGACCAGGACGGTACTTGGGTATCTCATGGTAACTTAGGGATTATCGAGGCGAAGAAATGCCGAGCTATCCTCAATCATTTGTTCAGAAATATCTAGAGAAATGCGGCTGGTGGACAAACCACAAGCTTTAAACCTGAAAATCTGAATCGAGACTGGTTTGAATTCCTCTGTGCTGGAATCATTCTTCACCTTCAGATTGTCCGAAAAGGGTTGCCCTTTTTCGGACAATCTGGAATTGAACAACAAGTCTGGCAGGTTTCCGCGCTGCTTGAGCATCGGGTTTCGTGGTTGCGATGGATATACGTCTTCATCTTCATCTCTCCGTGGCTCGCGCTGGAGGGATGGATGTCATAGGCTGCCCGCGAGCAAGCCGAAGGTGAAGTGCTGCAACCACTCTTTCTTTTTTTCGGAGGCCGCAGTTCGCCTAGCCTCACTAGCATGCCTTCGTTTCATCCCGTCGGTACCAGTCGGATGCTTGTGCTCCCGGACAAGGCGAAGAGCGCCGTCACTTGTAGTTGCGTGTGTCTCCGGCTAAGTTTCGAGACCTTGGGCGTTAGCCGGTTGATGCCAACCCTGTCAAGGTCGCTGACCTCCTGCTTGTTCATGTTTACTGGCAACGACTTACCTGTGGAGCTCTCAATCGCTTCGATGATATGCCGGATCGCCATTTGCCACCCGGAGTAGGGTCTTCACCTGACTCGCGTGGATAAGTCGCTGGCGTGCTGGCGGTAGATGTCCCTTACAGCGCTTCGGTATCCGCCTAGTGTGACGGCCTTGAGCGGCTAGACTGGCACTGCGAGCCGCTCGCAACATTAGATGGCCTCCTTTGGGGTAAGGCGCAGTGTCTGACGGGGCTACATCAAACTGCGTTGATGGCCATCTGTACAAGAAGCAAGTGACTATCGGTTTTGCCATCGCTCTTGGCGACCAAACGTAAGACACTGCGTGCTACCCCGGAGCTTGAAACCCTATTGCTTGTCTTTCGAAGGTACACGAATCGGAATTGGCTCCTGGCAAAGATTCGCGACGGACTAGGAACCCCAGACATGAGTTTTCCAACACCGACGCAAACTCGACGCGAACGGGAATAATGCTTTGTTCTTCGCTGCGAAAGCGCTGACGTCCGCCCCTCGGTCTACCAAATACTCTACCACCTCACGTTGTCCCATTTGTGACGCATGCATCATTGATGTCCTTCCGCCATTGTCCTTGACGTGTATGTCCGCGCCATGATACACCAGACACTGAACCACATCCAGTCGGCCAGCCTGAGCAGCTGAGTGGTCTTAGGGACAACCCAGCGTCTTTTCCAACATCTCCAACAAAAGAGCAAGGACTTCTGATACCGTGGTGAACGAGTATGATGCCCAGAGAGTTGCGCGTTGGGGGGTAGCAGCATTGAGGCAGTCCATTGCGAGATACCAAGCGTCCCCGGGAAACCCGCCGTCAAGACTTCACCCGCGGGCAGCCAACCGGAAGAGCGGGCGCCAGCCGTGGCTCGTCGTGTTGACGAGTGCGCGGACAAACACCACAGCCAGCAAGTACCCGGAGGCGTAGCCCTGCTGCATCATACCCGAGACGATACCGCGGGTGGGCGGGCGGGCAATCCTCGAGAGCGGTGGCGGCCGCGTTGCCGTACAAGCCGTCCATAGCAATGCCGAAGAGCGCGCGCACCCACAGGAACTGCGTGGATGTGTTACAGGAGCCAGTGGCGAGCTCCAACACGATGAAGAGGACGTTGTTGACGACGAACGGCCACTTGCGTCCCCAGCGCTCAGCGGCGATACCGAAAGCAATGGAGCCCACAGACCGCAGCCTGAGTACGAGCGTGATGCCCCACGTGATGTCCGACTTGGTCTTGTCGAACTCCTCGGCCAGGTCCGAGATGGTCATGGAGACCGTGAAGAAGTCGAAGGCGTCCCAGGGCCAGGCGAGGAGGGGCAGCAGGAGCTGCATCCACTGCAGCTTGTCCAGCAGCTTGAGCACCGTTAGCGGGTTCTCCGCCTTGCTCATGCGCGCCTTGAGGGGTGTGACGCGCGTCCTGCAATGCTCGCCGAAAGTCATCTTCTCGAAGGCCACCTGGTCTTCCTATGGGCTTGCATCCAGCTTGGGCGTCAGAGCCGCCGCGTAGCCGCCCACTGGGGACTGCGGTGCGCCAGACATGGCTGCGAACGAACTTCGGGGCTGGAAAGGTGCGGGGGTCGGGAGGTCGGGTGAACTCAGTCGAGCGGATTCGCGGATGAACTAGTGATCGAGCCTGCGGGTAGTCCGGGGCGTTGCACTTGGGGGCTCTGCAGCCACGGGCCTCGGAGAGTTTAGCGAGCCCCATCGTTGAGGGTGCAACAACTTGCGAGTGCGGCTCACTCTACCTCCCCTTCAAAGCATCCGCGCCACAAAGCAACAAGCAGCGCAGAGGACGTCGCTGGGCTGGCCTTGCGCGTGACGAAGGAGCATGGCAGCTCGCCGCCGCGCCGAGTCGCAGGAATGGAGCCGCGCGGCGGGCGCAAACTGAAGCCGTCTGGCTTGCGCGATGGCGCTGATGAGGCGATAAATAGCCCGCATTCGCCGGCCAAGGAAGCCGCCGCCCTATAAATACGGCCCTCGTGAGCGGCAGGAGCTTGCGTGGACAAGTAAGTGCGAGCGCGGGCGGACAGACAGCTAGACGGAGAGAAGGCCAGGCGCACACAGAGGCCGCGTGCGGATGGCCATGGAGCCGCTCCCGCCGGCGTCGGCGGCCGTTCTGGACCCGCAGCAGCAGCAGCGACGACTGCAGAAGTTCCTGGACCGCGATCGGCGGCCGGTGCCCGGGCGCCACCCATCGCGCGCCACCAACGACGTGTCGGACATCCTGGGCGCGCGCCCGCTGCTCAAGAACCACGTGTTCGTGCACAAGCCCCATTTCTACGACGCGCGAGACATCAAAGGCTCCGTGAGCAAAGAGCTGCACCCGCGGAACCGCCGTGTGGGTGCCGACGAACGCTTCCAGCAGCTCCCCATCGAGGGCTCCACGCCGCAGCCCGCCGGCTTTCGCACGGACCGCGTCGTGAACCCGCTGGCTCCCGAGTACAAGCTGCCGTCTTTCACGCGAGCTCCGGCGGTGCGACGTTGCAACTCCTCCCATTCCTCCTTGCCTTTGTGTCTCGTGGGGTACTGAAGCTCGTACGCACTCCCTCCCGCTCCCTTGTGCGCAGCCCGAGCCCAAGTTCCTGCGCGACAGCTACGACGTGAGCGACATTGAAGGCTCCCGGATGCGCTCGCATGCCGTGGCGCACCCTCGAGATGCGATGAAGCTGGTACGACTCGCGAAGGGTGAAGCTGCCGTTGTGGGCAACAGTCGAGCTGAACTAACGTCCAACTCCACTGGCTGCAGGACGACATTGCTGGCGCACAAGCTGGCTGGCTGCCGCGCCACAAGCGCCCGCTGCGTGAGAACCCGCCGCGTGACATCCTAGACGTGCTGGACATTATCAACGTGGACTTCAAGTCCGGCCGGGTCACGTACGTCTCCCACCTCCGCGGCCTCTCTACCTGCAGCTTGACGTCACCCTGAGTGTCTTGTCTCCATGCCCTCTGTCTCTGCGGCAACAGGAACGTGCTCAACCCGGTGTACAAGGTGAACGGCATGACGTACGAGGACGACCCGCTCTCGCGTCCACTGGCGCAGCACCCGAAGCGCGACAAGCCGAGCTACGCACTACAGACAGCCGACATTGAAGGAGCGAGCTGCGCCGACCCAGCCACCACCGTGGTAGCAGGCATCGTCATGAAGGACCGACGCGGTTTCCGTGAGACGAACGCCACGGCAGACATCACGGGTGCTAAGGCTGACACGCTGCTGCACAGTATCCGCTCGACGCGGCGCGTGGACCCGAACGACCCGCGCTACACTGCGCTCAATGGCTCGCAGGTGGACTCGAGCGCGATATCTGCAGGCAAATCCATCGTCTTTGCGGCGCTGGTGAAGCAGCACGAAGAGCTGGCGGCTGCGGAGGCCGCGCGACGAGGCAGTAGTCGTGAGAACCAGCAGCCGTACGTGGTCAGCGGCGTGGGCAACGTGGGGCTACTGGGCCCCGTGGCCAAGGAGAAGAAGCCGCCTGCCAAGGGCAAACGTACTTCGCTCTCCGGTAGCGAGGACGCGCCGCCGGACGCGCCGCCAGTGTCGGCCGCCAAGGCCAAGACGGAGCTCACGCCGGCTATTACAACAGGGCGCACTGGAGCTGCGTCCAGGTCTTCAAGTGCAGCCCACGCTGCCTCCAGTGGTGCCTCGGGGAGCGCGAGACGCCAAAGCTCTGCGGAGCGCAAGCAGGCGTTGGAGCGTCGCGAGGAGATCCAGCTCGTGCGCGAGCTCAGCTGAGTAGATGAAGAGTGAGGGGGTGCTTCCTCCCATGCCTCTGTCGGACGTAGATTGCTAACGAACACGCACGGAAGGCACACGAAGTCTTCATTTGCTGCTAAGTGGCTGAGTGTGCAGAGCTGTATCCTCCAGGAGGATGAAAGGAGGAGATAGAGATAAACACGCTCCGATCCGGCTGGTGTCGCCGTGCGGAGACAGCTTAGGTGAGGTCAAACATGTCGTCGTCCTCTTCCACCGCCTTGGGCTTGGCCTCGGGCTTAGCTTCGGGCTTGGAGACTGGCGCTGTGGACGTGGCTGCGGCGTCGTAGTCGTAGCTGTAGTTGTCCTCCGGCATGGTGAACTCGAGTGAGTCCGAGTCTGGCATGGCGAACTCCAGCGAGTCCATGTCAAAGTCCATCTGCGTGCGACGGTCCGCCTGCACAGGCGACGGCAGCGGCTTTGGAGACTCCGGCTGAGCATGCTGCGGGGCTTCCACCTTCTCCGGAGCAGGAGCTGGAGCAGGAGCCTCAGCCTGCGTCGGCTTCAGCTTCGGCTCCACATTGTGACTCGAAGAAGATACGCTGGTTTCACCGAGTGCGGCCGCCAAAGCTGCTTCGTAGTCGCTGTCCTGTGTCGCGCCGCTGGACGACGCCGTGGGGGGCACCGACGCTACGTCGTACTCGTCATAGACTGAAGCTGCAGCCACCGGCGCTGGCGCCGGAGCAGCAAGAGAAGGAGCAGGAGCAGCGTGCGTGGATGGCGCGAATGGGTTTCTCTGCGTCGGAGCGGCTCTAGCAGCCGGTGCGAACGGGTTGCGCTGCTTGGGAGCCGACTGCTGCTGCTGCTGCTGCTGCTGCTGCGACCTGTGCACCGGCCGAGCCTTGGCGGGAGCGGCAGGGGCCTGCATCCCTCCGCCCAACACCGAGAGCTTGCGAGAGAGTCGACCTATCTGGTTGTCCAGCGACAAGAAGCCTGGCTTGCGGATGGTGGTCTGCAGCAACTCCTCGTTGCCCAGCTTAAAGGCGCGCACGAGGTCTTCAGCCAGCGCACACTCGTCTGAGTTGAGGAAGGCGTCCTCCTGCAGACAGCGCGAGTAGAGCGCGTCGGCCGCTGGAACGTCTCCCGTGCCGAGCAGCAGGATCACCTGACTCAGATAGCTCTTGTGGACGTTGGCAGGCTGGTCCATGGCCTCAAAGAGCGTCACCATGCGATCCAGCAGACGGAGGGCCTCCTGATACTGCGCATGCTTGACCAGGAAGCCCAGCGTCTTGCGGAACGTGTCCACGGCAAAGTGCGGCTTGTCCTGCGCCTCCAGCAGCTCACAGGCGCGCTGGAACAGCGGCAGCACGCTATCCACGCCCATCCCCGCGGCTTCACAAGCTGCAGCGCCCTTTACCAGTGCGTCAGCGGCCTTGCCAAACTCGCCCATGTCTACATAGCAGCTACTGGCCGTTTCATAGGCCTTGCGCGCTTCGGCTGTGCGCTGCTGAGCCGCTCCGCCGCCCGCGCGCTCCGTCTTGAGCTGTTGCAGCGCCACTTTGGCCAGGTTCTCGTGGTTCTGCGCCGCGCGGAAGGGCGATTGTGTCTGCAGTCGCGCCGCTGCCGCCTGTGTGAAGGCGCGCTTGCAGGCCTCAAAGTCTTCTCCGGCACGGAAGGCTTCGGCCGCCTTCTCCAGCAGCGGCGCGGCCGACAGGTAGTCGGGCGACGCGCGGAAGAAGGACTTCTTGGCCAGGCACTTGTCCGCCTGCTTGACCAGCTCCGCCCCCTCGGCGCGCTTCTTCTGCTGCAGCACCGACATGGGTCTCGGCGCAGGTGCAAGGCGGAGGATGTGGGCTGCCTCTGGCTCTGGAGGCGCCAGCGCTCAGCGGTGGCGGCGCTCGTAGAGAGCGAGGGCGGCGGGGACGCGAGGTGGCGAATGCGCTCGAGCGCCGTGGCGTCGCTCCGATGTGACGTGGCTCGCTCGCTCGCTCGCTGGAATGCCGTATGACGCAGGACAGGTCCCATACTAGAATATGCCGAACGGAAGGTTTCGCACGAAGTGCGGCCCCTCACCATCTGCGCAGTCGGTCCCCGTCGTTGGGTTGCATGGTGTACTTCCGACGCTAAAGCCAATCGATACTGCGTCCAAACAGCAAGCGCCCACAGTGTCGTGCCTCGACTCGAGGCGATCGCCGTCGTGCTCGAAGGCGTAGACACGGCACTCGCCAAGCTTCGCTCTTGCTCACCGAGCGCGGTCAAACTCGTCCAGTTCGTAGCCGCAGATCAGTCTATCGGTCACTCGCTTGCACCCACCCACCCCCACGCATCGCCTTCGCACGTCGTGCGATGGTCGTGCTTGACTCTTGCCTCGCAGTGACAGCAGATGCACTTGGTGCCCTCGAGGCAACCACGTGACAATGAAGCCCGCTGCCACACCGAAGGTGGTGCTTGACCGCCCTTCTCCCCCGGTGAACAGGAGTGACCAGACGTGCCGGAGGGTTTCAAGTACACGTGCGCGAAAGTCAGTATACTCTCCTTCCAGTTCGTTCCCATGGCAGCCACCTCTGCTTCATCGCACGGCACCTGCAACTGCTTGAAATCGGCGAGGAAGAAGAAGACCAGTCCATCCGGTACTTCCACAAGCTTGGTGTCCTGAAGCCGGGCCTCCCTGACGAGCCGAAACGTGAGCGTGAATCTTGCATTGAGTTCATCGTGATGCGGCGCTTGGCGCCCTACAGCGAGCCGCAGAACGACGAAGCTCACAAAAGCATCTCTCCGCTGGCGACCTGGGCCCATGTCTTGCGGAAGACGTCGTGGAGCAGCTTCTCCATGAGGACTAGTGCCATTGCTTGACTCGAGCAGTGATACGCTGGCCATTGCACCCCTCGCAGACGGCCTTGCCGAGCCTCTCCGGCCGCGTATGGCCGAAAGGCGCACAGCAACACGACGACGCTCTCGGTGGTCTGCCAGCCCGCGAGGGTGCGGATCTCGCTGGCCGCCAGCGCTGCAGACCTGCTGGAAGACCGACGTGACGAGAGAGTACGATGCCCCATTTTCACCTACTGGAGACCATTCTGTATGGATGTGTCTATTGTATCGTGGCACACAATAGAATACCTACCGTCCAATTCGGCGTCTGGCATCCATTTCCACCATGCCTTCCAAGCGAGCACCGGCGGCTAGTGCTCGCGCTGCGGCTGCTGCTGCTGGGCGGCGCCCAAGCGACCGCAAGCTGCCGTGGCGCGCAGAGTTTGCGCGCGACCTAGCGCTGCGGCCCACCGACACAGACGCCGCCTCGGGCGAGGTGCTGGCGGCCCAGTGCGGCTTCTGCACCGCCTTCGGTCGTGAACCGCGGGTGCTCCCGCCACCCGCCGATGGCCCCGACACGGAGCTTCTTCACGGTCGCAAGAAGAGACGCGCGCGCACCAAGAACGTGGCGAAGTGGAAGACGCCCTTCCGCACGGATCACATCCGCGCGCACCTCGCGGACCAGCACACGCAGCGCTGGCGCGAATATGGCGAGCTGCTGGCGCGCGTCAAGGAGAATGCGGCCATGCGTAGCGGTGTAGGCGGCGCGCTGGCTGCTGGAGCGCTAGGGGATGCAGACACAAAGGCGTTGGCGGAGAGTCTGCACTCATTTTTCGGCCGGAAGGAGGGGCCGGTAGGCGGGTGGGAGCCCCAGGAAGCGGACAACAACGAGCGTCGGGTGGCATCCGAGCCTGACGTCCCAAGCGTGGCTGGTACTTCCAATGTTAGCACTGCAAGTACTACGACTGCTGCGAATGCGACGACACCATTGCTGCTGGACGAGATCACGACCTCGGCCATTGTAGAGGCGCTAGTGGACACTCTGCACTGCGATTCGCTGGCGTGCGAGCTCACAGAGGTCGGAGGCCAAGATGCAAGTCGTCAGCAGTCCGTACTGCGACGTGAGAGTGCAGACAACCAGAGTGCCACAGGCACCAGGATGCGGAGTCCGTCTGGACGTACGCAAAAGTTCGTAGTGGAGGTGGAGGACCGGCAGGGGCTGGCGGTGGTGCAGCGTCATCTGAGTCTCGGCCTCAGCTTCCAGCAGGTGGCGCAGGCACTGGAAAGGGGGCTTACGGTGTCTGCCATCCAGGACTACGCCCGCCTCTCGGTGGCTGTGTCGCTACAGATGATTGCCGACATGATGCAACGCTCCTGGACATATGCCATCGCGCTGCAGGTTCACCACGACCGTCTCAGCCGTGCGGGCTCCCGTAATGACGTGATGCAGCTCTGTGTCCGTTTGCCAGCGCGAGGCGGAGCTGGAGCTGACGTGGCGGACCTCCACGTGGTAGCAGTACCACTTCTAAGCTTCGTGAACTCGAGCGAGCAGATGGTCTCTTTCGTGCTGACGCTGCTGAGTACACTGGACCCGGACTGGAGCTCCAAGCTGCTGGGTGGGTGCGTGAACGGTGCCGCTAGTGTGTTGGGGTCGCATGCTACGCTGTTGAACCGTGTGCTACAACACGCAGAGGGCTCGTACCGCATTAACCGGCCTGCTCAGACCACCGAGATGTGTCTTCGCAGCGCATTGGCGGCTCTGAGCGACGCCGAAACGTCTTGCGACAGCTTCACATGGCAGCTGGAGACGCTCGCCAGTTTCTTACGGGGGTACGAAGCCTGGACCCGAGTTCAAGGTCGCTGTCCCGCGCTGGACTCTGGGTGCCCGTGGTCGACGCTGGAGACGCTGCAATGGTTGGCAAGTCGTCGCCACGCCGTTATGGGGCTCTTCCAGTCAGAGTCTGTTGACGGAGAGGCAGTACAGCTACCGGTGAGGGGTCCACAACCCGCCTTTTGGCTAGTTGGGCTGGCGCTTGTCGACGTACTGTCGGTCTTTAAGACGGCGATGGACATACTTGAGAGCTTCCCGCTACCGTCGCCAGTGGAGTGCGTGGACTTGCTGACGCAGTGCGTAGAAGAGATCACGAACAAGTGCAAAATCTCGGGTCTGGCCCACGACAGTTCGGCGAGGATGCTAGAACAGCAGCACGTGCTGCGTGTGGAAGGCGATGTGCTGAAACTCGGGCGGCTCTACTGGGAGCGTGAGGCTGCACTGGTGCCGTACCTGCGGTCGCTGAATTTGTCAACGCGTCGGTTATATGCTGAGCTGGCGGTGGACGAGAGGAACCACACCGCACGGGTCCTCGCCAGCTTTGTGCTGGAGGCTCTGCACTCGGTAAGTGGAGCTCTGGACCAGGGTGCACTCTCCCGGGAAATGTACGAGTGTTCTACTACGAGTATGGCCAGCAGCGACTCTCGAAACTTGAGCTCCAAGTCGCTGGTGCGTGACTCACCGCCCACACTACCACTGCACTTCGTGGCGTTGGAGCGCACGGCTGTCGTGGATCTGGTGGAGCAACACAGCGCACGACTCGGTCATGCTCATGATCTTGTGTTCATGGACAGTATCAGCAGCGAGGCGGAACGTCTGCGTGGGATGGTTGCTAGCAATAAGGAGTTTCGCCTGGAGCTCGAGAGGGAGCAGACTCGATCCTTCCGGTGTGCGTGGGACTGTGTGCCGCCGGAGGTGCATTCACTGCGAAGCTTTGCCGCGGGTCTGGCCACCGTCCTGCCGCGGACGAAGTCCGAGTCTGTTGGGATGGCTGCAGGTGTCCGGGATATGATGATGCAAGCACTGCAAGCGAGGGATGAAGACCAGTATCGCGCTGGCCTGGGCGACCTGAAGACTGAGGCGATGCTGCACATGCTGCAGTCACAGTTCGTACAGCAAGTGTACGCGGATTCAGTACTCTCGCAGGCCGTAGTGTAGCCGTGAGCTTCTGCGATTCAGAACGTGAGATACCAATGACCCCTCGAGGACAGTCGAGGCGTCGAAACGTCGGCAGCTCCTGTTCAGATGGTCCTCTGCGATCCAGTATCTACCGGCTGCAGAGGACTTTGAGAGCATGCTGGACACCACCGCGCACATGCTACTGCTGCTGCAGCAGGCAAAGATCAAGAACGAGCGGCCGGAGGACGCGTCCTTCCTGCCACTTTCACTCTCCCTAGCGTGCTTGCTGCGCCAGCTCCCTGCTGGGCTCGCCCCGCCTGCGGGAGGACTCTCATTCCACCAACTGGATCGCCTGCCGCAGTCCGCGCTCGAGCGCAAACTGGCGGCTCTGTTGTTGGACGACCCGGTGCGCGCGTTCAACTTTGTGTGCGCTATCGTGCGATATGCCAAGGCCACTCGTGCGCTGCTCACCGTGTGTCATGAGCACCTGGCTAACCGAAAGACGACGGTGGAGGCCATGCAAAGCGTGGTGCAAGCGGTGGTGGACGTGCTGACCCCACCGTCGTCGCCGGAGGGCGCACGCAAGAGGCCAGGTGACGAGAAGTCTAAACGACCAGAAGCTTCTAATACCGTGAAGCAAACACCGGTGGAGACGCCGGCAGACACGACTCCTGTTGTGCAGTCAACGGAGAGTTCCACAGAGAAACCTACGAGTGCTGTGGCTACGGATCCTGCGGGCATCATGCGACGCGCTGTGGGCCGTGACGTAGGTGACGGCAGCGCTGTGTTAGCCATTATGAGGAAGTACCCGGGAGACGTTCGTCTCCAATCGCACGGAGTCCGTGCACTAAAAGGCGTCGTACGGAGCTCCAAAGCCACTATGTCACGTGATACCACCACGCCTTCAGGACTGAATGAAGAAGCTAGCGGGTCCAAGGCGGAGATAGAGTTTGACGAGCCCACGAGAGAAGCCAGCTTGCGCGTCATCGTTCAGATGGTCCTGGACCGCATGAAGAAGTTCCCAGAGGCACTGGCGCTGCAACGAGATGGCTTGTTGTGTCTGGCCGAGTACGCCAACCAGAAGGACAGCCACGTCGCGGTGATCACGTCGAGCGGCGGCATCATCTCGGTCGTGAACGCCATGGTCGCGTTACCCGACGACGTGCCAGCCAATCTAGCTGGACTCTCAGTCCTTGGCCACCCCATGATTGCAGGTGGGAGAGCACATCTGGCTGCAGCACCGCCATGCCTTCGAGTGGTTGTCGTATCACTAACATGGAGCTGTCTCCGTGTCTGTTGTGTGTATTGTGCCAGACGAGTCTGTGGTGCGCGTGAACCCAGAGAGCCGTCGACTGGTCCTCTCAGCCATGAAGCGCTTCCCGCTGAACGAGCAGGTGCAAGGTCTGGGCTGTTTGGCGCTGGCCAACCTGAGTCTCCGTCAAGGTACGTCGAGTCTCGGGTCGCCATTTCGCTACAGTGCTTTCAGTGGCTCTGACTTCTTATTGGGTATGTGGACATCGTTAAACACGTCCATCTGTGTCCACCTGCCTCAACACCAGATGCGAGTATGCTGGAGATCGTGTCGAGAGGCGGTCTGGAGGCCGTGCTTGCCAGCATGAGTCGCTTCCGAGACGCGGGGCTCGTGCAGGCGGCCGGCTGCTGGCTCGTGGCCATCGTGAGCGCCAAAAGCGGTACTCAGCTGCTCATTTCGTTGTTTGTGGTCTCTCCTACCATGCGTCGTGTTCGACGCACAAATTGACTGTGGGGTTTGTTTTCTACAGACGACATGAGGACGGCGTGTCTGGACGCGGGGGCTCTGCCAGTCTGTGAGAAGGCGAGACTGCACTTCCCCGACGACCCAAAGGTGCAGCAGCACGCCGTACAAGCTGTACACAACTTGCTCCCGGAAGATGCAGTCCGTGAAGACGAGTTAGCGCCGCCTGGAGCCTGCGCACTCCAGTGAGGACCTCAGAGACGTGAGTGCCGTTCTGGTGTTCCCAATCTACCACTGAATTCCCACGAGATGCTATCACTTTTTTGCCTCCACCCTCCACCGTCCACTAGCAACAACGGCAGGCTTGGCCAGTTGCTGCTAGGTAAACTTCCCAGCCACTCCAGGTTCTTCGTAGCTAGCTTTCAGCTCACATAGTCGCTATTCATTCATTCCCAGTTTTGCGAACTACTACTGACCCAATTCCCGTGCCTCCGCACCCAGGCATGTGGCAAGATTTCTTCCCCTCCACTCCTTCGTTCGTTTTCCAAGCCCTTCTCTCGACGGAAGATCGACGGTGCGGTGCGGGCGGTCAACCAGCGCGCAAGGAAGGCATGCATCCCGATTGTTCAAGACCACGAGTCTTCCGCTCGCTCTAGCCAGATCAAGGACAAGTCGTGGTTCTAGCGGGAAGAACACGACACGACAAGGATATGCTCGTGCTGCGGGGGAACCAAGCTCGCCATCACCAGCGAGAGACCTTCTCGTGGCCGCACTGCAGCCTGACGCTCGACCACGACGTGAACGCCGCGCGTAATATCTGCCTGAAGAGCGAGTACCTGCTCACTCGGGCTCCTGGAGTCCGTGTGCCCAGAGATGTCTACTCCGCGTTTGCTAGGTGGGCGTGAACTTGCTCACACACATCGGCCCGAAGCAAAGCAGTACGTCTTCTAGGGCCAGGACAGTACTTCGGTACCTCGTGCTAACGTAGGAATATATCGAGGCGATGGATTTGTGGAAATCATAAGTACATGCATTAGTAGAGGTGCTACTATTCTTTAAGAGAGGTCTATGAAGCGCCTCGATACATCCCGAAGTTACCATGAGATCCCCAAGTACCGTCCTGGCCCTAGTGGACATACCGTTTGCTGTTCCAGGTCGATGTGTGTGAGCAAGCTCAC